>PVKU01001936.1:0-258995 GCA_004027475.1 Anoura caudifer | reverse complement strand
CTTCTTTGGGACTCTCTGAGCTTCCTGGACTTCCTGGAAGACTATTTCCTTTGCCAGATTGGGGAAGTTCTCCTTTATTATTTGTTCAAATAAGTTTTCCACTGGTTGCTCTTCTTCTTCCCCTTCTGGTACCCCTATAATTCGGATGTTGGGACGTTTAAAGATGTCCTGGAGGCTCCTAAGCCTCTCCTCATTTTTTTGAATTCTTGTTTCTTCCTCGTTTTTTGTTTGGTTGTTTCTTTCTGCCTTCTGGTCCACTCCATTGATTTGAGTCCCAGTTTTCCTCCCATCTCTGTTGGTTGCCCATGCATCTTTCTTCATTTCACTTATTGTAGCCTTCATTTTTTCATCTAATTTGTGAGCAAAATCAACCAATTCTGTAAGCATCCTGATTACCAGGGTTTTGAATTGTGCATCTGATAGGTTGGCAATCTCTTCATCGCTTAGATAAATTGGCTCTGGGGCTTTGATTTTTTCTCCGGTTTGAGCCATTTTCGTTTCCGGGTTTTTTTTTTTTTTTTTGTTTGTTTGTTTGTTTGTTTTGTCTAGTTGCGGCTGTTACGTAGTGAGGGGTGGGGCCTCAGGTGTTCCCCAGGGCAGGACAGCCCAGTCGCTGGGTAGTGACGCTGTACGTGGGGGCGGGGCCTGAGAGGAGATAATGGTGGTTGCTTTACTCACTCTCAGATTCCAGTCCCTTTCACTGCTTCCCCTTTGCCTGGATTATCTGAACGTGAATGTGGGACCACCCGGTAAGCCAGCTGCCTTGTGCGGCCTCACTGGTTCTGCACAGTTGCCACCCTGTGCCCGGGGTCTGCTAGTCGCTGCCTGTGCACCTGGGGGCTGCCAGCCACTGCTGCCTGCGTGCCCGTCCGCACCTCCGCTTTTTCCTGCCGTGACTCCGCCCCTCTTACCGGTCTGGATGAATCATTGTTGGACTTCCAAACAGTTTGATTTTCTGAGTTCTGGTTGTTTTCTTGTTTCTAAATCTTTGTTGTCCTTAATTTTGGTTGTGAGAAGAGGCACAGTGTGTCTGCCTACGCCTCCATCTTGGCTGGAAGTCCCTAAGATTTCTTAAAGGTCCTCCAACCTCAAACAAGCAGTGGCTGGCCTTGGCATGTCTTGTGTCTCTTGCTAAGAGGCCCCAAGCCTGGCACTAGTGGTAGCTGGCCTCAGTTTGCAGCATAGTGTCTTCCAAGCACCTTTAAACCCAGCACAGGTGGCTACCAACTGCGGGTCACTTTGTAATTTCTACCAGGTGGCCCAAGGCTGGACATAGACAGTGGCTGACCTTGCCCTGCACTGGAGCCGCTCCCAGGAGGTCCCAGAACCAGCACATCGGGATCAAGTAGTCTGCACCAGTGGGTCCCATAGGACTCCTAACACATAAGGCCACTCCACAAGACAGAGAGTCAAAGCAGATCAATCTCTTACTTCCGGTCAAGATGGTGGCATTGGCTGACATAGCTCACCTCTTTGTACAACCACATCAAAATTACAGCTAAAATATTGAACGACCATCACTCAGAATGCTCAGAAATCGAGTTGAATAGAAGTCTGACAGCTATGAAATAGGGTTGAATGGAAGTCTGACAACTACAGAATTAAAGAAACCACATCCATCTAGAATGGTAGGCGGGGTGCAGACATGGAATGGACTGGTTCCACACCCACATGTGGTGGATAAAAATTCTGGAGGGATATCTCAGGAGTGAGGAGTCCCAGCCCCACACCAGGCCCCCCAGCCCAGGGTTCCAGTGGTAGGAAGTTAAGTCCCCACAATTTCTGGCTGCAAAAACCAGTGGTGATTTGGTGGAAGAAAGTGCTGGAGCCCTAGCAGTTCCTCTTAAAGAACCCACACATGGACTCACCTACTCAGACTTATTCCCTGCGAGTTCCAGCACCAGGGTAGTAGCTTGAAAGTCACCAGTGGTATATGAGGAGGAATTGAAGTATCTGGCATCAAGGTGAGCAGAGGTCTCCTCCCACAGACTTGGCAAGCTGGTACCATACCTGAGACTCCGTCAACCTGGCTAACACTGTTTGACTCACCTTGGTGATCCCCAGAGACTCTCCACCCCCCTTATGAGCTCACTCAAGTGACTTTTGCATATGAATGGCTGGTCTTGGCTCATGCTTCACAACTTCCTAAATCCTCTCAAACAAGCAAGAGCTGGCTTTGGTGAGCCCCAGGCCTGGCACTAAAAGCAGCCAGCCAAGATTCATAGCTTGGTTTCAGTGGGAATCTCCAAGCACAGCACAAATAGCAGCAATCTCAGATTGCTTTATAGCTTAGGCAGGATACCTTGGGCAAAACAAAGGTTTTGGCCTGACCTTGGCCTGCACCACCTGGGAAACCCCAGTGGACAGCTACAGACCATGTCAGAGCACCGCCACCCTGCCCCTGCACAGCTGATGCTCCATGGAAGGTGGAGCTTGGTGGTCAGTGGTCATAGCCACTGCTCACAGCTGATTGGCCTGGGTAAATCCCTCCCATTAATCTGCCAACCGTAACCAAGGCTCAACCACAACAGGAGGGTGTACTCAGCCTATATGAAGGCTGAATCTTGAGTACCAGCTTGGATGATAGGGGAGGCTGTGTCACTGAACCCTACAGGACACCAACTACATTAGGCCACACTACCAAGACACAGAATCAAAGGAGTTCTACAAAGTACACAGAAACAAACACAGAGAGGCTGCCAGAATGAGGAGACAAAGAAACATGGCCCAAATGAAAGAACAGAACAAAACTCCAGAAAAAGAACTAAACAAAATGGAGATAAGCATTCTATCAGATGCAGAGTTCAACACACTGGTTATAAGGATGCTCAAGGAACTGAGTGAGGATCTCGACAGCATAAGAAAGATCCAGCCAGAAACAGAAGATACATGAATTGAAATAAGAACATTTTACAGGGAAATCATATAATGAATGAAACAAGAATCAAATCAATGATTTGGAACATAAGGAAGCAAAAAACAACCAATCAGAACAACAAAAAGAAAAAGAATCCCCCCCCAAAATGAGGATAGTGTAAGTAGCTTCAGAGACAACTTCAAGAGGTCCAACATTTGCATCATGGAGGTGCCAGAAGGAGAAGAGAAAGAGGAAGAAATCGGAAATCTATTTGAAAAATAGTGAAAGAAAACTTCCCTAATTTGGTTAAAGAAATAGACATGCAAGTCCAGGAAGCACAGAGAGTCCCAAACAAGATGGATATAAAGAGGCCCACTCAAGACACATCATAATTAAAATGCCAAAGTTTAAAGATAAAGAGAGAATCTTAAAAGAAGCAAGAGAAAAAGTTAGTTACCTGCAGGAGAGTTCCCATAAGACTTTTAGCTGATTTCTCAAAAGGAACTTTGCAGGCCAGGAGGGATTGGCAAGAAATATTCAAAGTCATGAAGAGCTGGGACCTACAGCCAAGATTGCACTACCCAGCAAAGATGTCATTTAGAATCGAAGGGCAGATAAATAGCTTCCCAGACAAGAAAAAACTAAAGGATTTCATCATCGCCAAACCATAATTATATGAAATGTTAAAATGACTTATTTAAGAAAAAGAAGATCAAAACTGTGAACAATAAAATGGCAATAAATACATATCTAGCAACAATTAAATCTAAAAAGACAGACTAAGCAAATAAGAATAGAAAGAATCATGGAAACAGAGAACGTTTTGATTGTTGCCAGATGTGAGGAGGTTGGAGTAGAATGGGTGAAGAGGGGAGGGGATTAAGAAGTACAAATAAGTAGTTACAGAATAGCCATGGGGATGTAAAGTATGGTATAGGAAATGGAGCAGCCAAAGAACTCATACACATGACTCATGGACATGAACATTATGGGGTAATTGCCTGAGGGAGTGGGGGGTTCTGGGTGGAGGGGGGCAAAGGGGGAAAATGAAGACAGCTGTAATAGCATAATCAATAAAATATAATTTAAAAAAAGCAAATCAATCTAATACATAGGAAAAAACCACAAGAGACAACTAAAATAGGGTGACAAAGAAACAACTACAAAACAAGACAAGAACATTTTTATTACTTAAATGAACTGGGGATCTTCCTGTAACTCAGCGATCATTGTTTTTTACGTCTTACCAATTTATTCAAACATCCTCTGGGTGCCTGCTTCGTGTCAGGGCCCATTACATGTGTAGTTCACTGCCCATAGTCTTCTAAGCCTTTTCTCTCCTTTGCTCCCAGCTGGATGCCCCTCAGCACTTGGGCCTCCCTCCGCTTTCCTTCTGCTTTCCAGACAAAAGGAAGAAAAGGCTTTATGAGATGAGCCTTTAATCCATTCCAAAATGATTCTGTATCTGTTTCTTCCTCTCTCCCGATCTGAGATGATAAGCTGCATTCTTTTGAAGTGTAAACTACGGTATCCCCGTGCTCTCAGTCCTCTTCATTGTCTCCCTTCTGGTTGTATAAGCATCTAGAATTAAGGATTTTCCCCTTTAGTTACCTGTGTTTAGTTTAAACATTTTTAATGTTCTCTTCTCCCCTATGCCTGCAGATGTCATCTTCCCTGTGCTAAAAACAACACAACACAAGACAAAAACCCCACCAAAACTCCCCAAACCTTCATTTGACCTTGGTGCAACTCAGCCTATTTTTTTCCATCCTTTTATGGTTACATGTTTAAGGACAAAACTCCATTTTCTCAATGCCCAGTCACTCTGGTTCTGCTCTCTTGACTCCTGCTGTTCCCTCAGCTCCAGTCCCTGTCATTCAAACTGCTCACTGACAGGCAGTCCTGGCTTCCTAATAGCAAGTCTCAGTGGGGTTTTCTCGGCCCTCATTCTCTCAGACTTCTGCGTGGCCCTTGACACTGTTGATTACCCATCTCTCTAAAACTCTTCTCTCATCATTTTCATAGTAAAACCTATGATTTTCTTCTTATCTTTTTGCTCAAACCTTTTCAAAATAGGTTAGATGGATACATACACTGAGCTTAGTTTCCAACATGTGCATTGCTGTTTGAAGTGGGCAGGAGGAAATTGTGGGTGTCACCAAAAGTTGATTGCTGCTCAGACAGGCTTGGTAGGATGTTGTCCAGCGATGTTAAAATCTTCTTCCACTTGGAAGGTCTCAATTATTGATTGTGCCTGAGGCTGGTTAAAGTAACAAATCTTATGAGAGACAAATGCTCCCTATGTAGTTTCTTCTCCTGCCTAGTTAAACCCTGACAAATCTTGCCTTTTCAATTCTCTTTATTTTTCCAAGTTTCAACCTTTCCATTTCTAATCCCCTAGATATATTAATTCTGTCATTTAAGCATGGTCAGGCTCTCTCTTCTGACTTTTTACTTTTTCTTTCCTGATGGTATGTGTTGATTTGTCATATTTTTAGAATTCTGGACATGTTTACTGTCAACCTTAAGTATAACTTGAAGTGCTCTGTATAAGAATAAGCCCTACTTTATTGGGCAGGCATTTCTCTCTTCTTAAATGTATAAGTTATTTAACGTGATTTATTTATTTGTTTATTTTTTAAAAATATTTTTTAAGATTTTATTTAGTTATTTTTAGACAGAGGGAAAGAGAGGGAGAAAGAAAAGGAGAGAAGCTTCAATGTGTGGTTGCCTCTCGAGTGCCCCCTACTGTGGACCTGGCCTGTGCAACGCAGGCATGTGTTCTGATTGGGAATTGAACCAGCAACCCTTGGGTTCGCAGGCTGGTGCTCAATCCACTGAGCAACATTAGCCAGGGCTTAACATGATTTAGATTATGAAAAGTCAAATGTTTCTGGGAGATTTTGTGTTTGTTACTCAAGATGCAGAAAGTAGAGTTTATTGTTATATGAGAAGAATTGTCTCTCAGCAAATAAGTGTGTACTTGAAAAACATCATAATTTTATTGAAACTGGATAAGAACAAGTTTTAGGTGAATTTCTAGTTCTTATTGTTGTTAGTTGATGATTCTCACAGAATCTTAGGCAAAATATAAAAATAAAATAAAATAAAATAAAACAAAGGAAGTATCGTGAGTTGATGGAAAAAGGAAACTATAACAAATTAAAAAAAAAAAGAAGACTGAAGTTATTTCACTGTGAACTTTAACTATGATTTATGCCTGATTTCAAACATGGCAGATTTTAGTAGAGCCTTAAAATTAGATCCTGCTGCTGCTGTAATTTACTTTGAGTTAACTGTTTATTGCTGACACTAAAAATACATATTAGGGAGATTTCTCTATTTAAAGTTTACAGCCTTTCTCTAATTTCCCTTCTTTCTTCTCTTAGTTTGTACTGCGCTTCTGCTCTACATTTGTTGAACTTGGGTACATCGTGAAGTGCAAAGGCACAATCTATTTTTACTTTGGTATGAAGGAATTTCAGAGTATAAGGTCACTTGGCTAGTGATAAGTAACTCAGGGCAAAAATTCATCCTGGATCTACCAGTAGCCAAACAGGGACAATTTGAACCTCAAAATTAACCATGATGGAAACATAATAATCCACTAACTAAAATGAGAATCCAGGAAGCCATACTGATGTACACACATGAATGAGTGAATAAATATATGAAAGGTAGAGAAGGGAAAGTCTCCTTCAAGCACAATGTCAACCAATAAATGTCATAAATGAGGAAGGGATGATGGGAGTTAGACAATCACTGTTTGGCAACTACCATTTCATAATTGCTTCTGACAAGAATCATCAATGGAAGATAAAGTTAGTGGGGGAATTTTCTCAGAACAGGACACTTACATACAAATTATTTACCCCAAGATTATGTAGTGATTACAAAGGAAAAATAGTAACTTAATAGTGGTACAATCTGATAGACACTGCTTTAATCAAATAATCAAAGTTAATACAGCCAGTAATGGGACCAAGTAGCATCATGTAACTCTGATGTGCTGCTTTGACAAGGACACAACATTGTTTTTATGTGGTTCTGCCAAAAATGCATAAAGTGAATCCAAACTGAGGGATTGTCTACAAATAACTGGACTGTAGTCTTCAAAAGAGTCACGATAATGAAAAACTGGACTTCCAGCCAAGATGGAGGTGTAGACAGACACACTGTGCCTCCTTGCACAACAAAAGGACAACAACAAATTTAAAAACAAAACCCCCCTAGAACTGACAGAAAATTGAACTGCATGGAAGTCCAACAACCAAGGAGTTAAAGAAGAAACATTCACCCAGACTGGTAAGAGGGGTGGAGATGGGCAGCCAGGCAGAGAGGACTTGTGGCAAGGTGGAGGCTGGGGTACTGGGTGGTCCCACATTCACGTGCAGATAAACCGGGAGGAACAACTGGGGATCAAGACAGATCATGCAACCCAGGGTTCCAGTGTGGGGAAATAAAGCCTCAAACCTCTGTTTGAAAACATCTGTGGGGGTCAAGGCAGCAGTGGGAGAAACTCCCAGCCTCACAGGAGAGTTCAATGGAAAGACCCATAGGGTCCTAGAACGTACACAAGCCCACCTACCCAGCAATCAGCATCACAAGGACTCAATTTAATTGTGGGTAGCAGGGGAAGTGACTGAAAACTGGCAGAGAGTGGAGCAAACAGCATTGTTCCCTCTCGAACCACTCCCTCACATACAACTTCACAACACAGCAATGTGGGTTACCCTGCCCTGCTGAACACCTAAGGCTCTGCCTCTTATATGTAACAGGCGTGCCGAGACAAAAAAACAAATGGCTCAAATGAAAGAACAGATCAAAGCTCCAGAAAAGATACAGCTAAGTGACTAAGAGATACCCAACTTATCAGATGTATACTTCAAAACACTGGTAATCAGGATGCTCATAGAATTGGTTGAATATGGTCACAAATTAAATGAAAAATGAAGGTGAAGCTAAGTGAAATAAAGGAAAATGTACAGGGAACAAACAGTGATGGGAGTGAAACTGGGACTCAGATCAACGGTGTGGACCAGAAGGAAGAAAGAAACATTCAACCAGAACAGAATGAAGAAACAAGAATTCAGAAAAATGAGGAGAGGCTTAGGAACCACAGGGACATCTTTAAATGTTCCAACATCTGAATCATAGGGGTACCAGAAGGAGAAGAGGAAGAGCAAGAAATTGAAAACTTATTTGAACAAATAATGAAGAGAACTTCCCCAAACTGGCAAAGGAAATAGACTTCCAGGAAGTCCAGGAAGCTCAGAGTCCTAAAGAAGTTGGACCCAAGGAAGAACACACCAAGGCACATCATAATTACATTATTTAAGAGTAAAGATAAGAAGAGAATCTTAATAGCAGCAAGAGAAAAGGAGACAGTTACCTACAAAGGAGTGCCCATAAGACTTGCAGCTGATTTCTCAAAAGAGACCTTGCAAGCAAGAAGGGGCTGGAAAGTATTCCAAGTCATGAAAGGCAAGGACCTACATCCAAGATTATTCTATCCAGCAAGGCTTTCATTTAGAATGGAAGGGCAGATAAAGTGCTTCTTAGATAATATCAAGTTAAAGGAGTTCATCATTACCAACCTCTTATTACATGAAATGTTAAAGGGACTTATCTAAGAAAAAGAAGATAAAAAATATAAACAGTAAAATGACAACAAACTCACAGTTATTAACAACCACACCTAAAACAAAAAGAAAAGCACACTAAGCAAACAGCTAGAACAGGAACAGAATCACAGAAATGGAGATCACATGGAGGGTTAGCAACAGGGGAGTGGGAGGAGGAGAGAGGGGGAAAAGGTACAGAGAATAAGTAGCATAAATGGTAGGTAGAAAATAGACAGGGGGAGGTTAAGAATAATATAGGAAATGGATAAGCGAAAGAACTTATATGTATGACCCATGGACATGAACTAAAGGGGAGGAATGTGGTGGGAGGGGGTGCACAGGGTGGAGGGGAATAAAGGGGGGGAATGGAACAAGTGTAATAGCATAATCAATAAAACATATTTAAAAAGATCATGAAAAACTGATTAACTGCTCCAGGTTAAAGGAGACTTGAGACATGACAATTAAATGTAACATGTAATGCTGGATTTGAGACTGGATTTCGGAAAAAAAGAGGCCATCATTAAAACAATTGATGGGCCCTGGGTGGTGTGGCTCAATGGATTGAGGGACAGCCTGTGAACCAAAGGGTACCCGGTTGGATTCCCAGTCAGGGCAGGAGCCTAGGTTGTGGGCCAGATCCCCAGCAGGGGGTGCAACCACACACTGATATTTCTCATTCTTTCTCCCGCCCTTCACCTCTCTCTAAATATAAATAAATAAAATATTTTAAAAATTGATGGTATTTTCCTATGGACCGTGGATTAGACAATGGTATTGTATTGATGTTAAATTACCTGATTTTGATTACTGTGCTGTAATTATGTAAGACAATGTCTCTGTTCATAAGAAATGCAGGTTGGGGGTGGGGCCGCAGGGCATTGTGGGCCGCAGTGCTGCAGCAGCCTCGCCAGGTCTGGCTCCCGGGTGAAGCGGCAGAGAATGGAGAACGCGCCGGACCAGCTCAAGCAGTTCACCACCGTGGTGGCTGACACGGGCGACTTCCACGCCGTGGACGAGCACAAGCCCCAGGATGCCACCACCAACCGGTCCCTGAACCTGGAGGCCGGGAAGATAGATGCCCGCCTACCAGGAGCTGGTGGAGGAGGCCCTCGCCCATGGCAGGAGGCTGGGCGGGCCACAGGAGGAACAGATCCAAAATGCCATCGATAAGCTTTGCGTGATGTCTGCGGCAGAAATACTGAAGAAGATTCTGGGCCGCGTGTCCACGGAGGTAGATGCGAGGCTCTCCTTCGACAAGGATGCCATGGTGGCCGGGGCCAGGAGTCTCATCGAGCTCTACGAGGACGCTGGGGTCGCCAGGACCGGGTTCTGATCAAGCTCTCGTCCCTCTGGGAGGGAATCCAGGCTGGAAAGGAGCTGGAGGAGCAGCACCACCCACTGCAACGTGACGCTGCTCTTCCCCTTCGCCCAGGCTGTGGGCGCTCCTCTCCCCCTTCGTGGGGCGCATCCTTGACTGGCATGTGGCCAACACAGAGAAGAAAGTGTACGAGCCCCTGGAGGACCCTGGGGTGAGAAGTGTCACCAAGATCTACATACAAGAAGTTTGGCTACGAGGCCATCGTCATGGGCGCTTCCTTCTGCAACACGGGCGCAGTCGAGGCTCTGGCAGGCTGCGACTGCCTCACCATCTTCCCCAAGCCCCTGGGGGAGCTGCTCAAGGACGGCAGCAACCTGGTGCCGGCGCTCTCGGTTAAGGCGGCCCCGGCCAGTGACCTGAAGAAGACCCACCTGGATGAGAAGGCCTTCCGCTGGCTGCACCGCGAGGACCGAACGGCTGTGGAGCAGCTTTCAGACGGGATCCGGGAGTTTGCTGGGAAGGCCGCGAAGCTGGAGCGGGTGCTGGCGGAGCGGATGTTGAGCGCAGAGAACGGGAAATAGCCTGAGGTCGGGTCACAGATGAGTGCGTGCTTTGAGTCTGGGTCTGATTTACACAAGCTTGGTGATGAATCTTGCTTGCTTTATTTTTATTTTTATTTTTTACCGATTGGAGCAGGGACAGAGCATAGATTTCTGATTTTATGCGAAACTTTTACCTAATGCATTAAACAGTCACTTAAAAAAAAAAAGAAATGCACATGAAATATTTCAGGGCAAATACTGATGGTTGCAACTTAATTTCAGGTGGTTCATAAAAAACGTGTACACGTACACATACAGAGAGAATGATAACAAATGGCGTAAAATGTAAACACTTGGTGAATCTGGGGAAAGAGTAGACAGGAATGCTTTACATGACCCTTGCAGCTTTTCTGTAAATTTGAAATTATAGGAAAATAAAAAGTTACCAAATAAACATAATCCTGATTTTGGAGTGTGAAGTTTTCAAGTAAAAATTTTTATTGAACCATAGTATGTATGCAGAAGAGTGCACACATCAAAGGCATCCAACTTGGCACATTTTTATGAAATGAACCCCCACGTAATCGTGATCTGGGTCAGGATCTAGAGCATTACCAACATTCCCGGAGCACCCTTTCCAGTCGTTACCCATCCTTTCTCTGCAAAGGTAACCTTGATCTGACTTCTGTTATCATAGTTTAGTTTTGCCTGTTTTTGAAAGTTGTATGCATAGAATCATACCATATGACTCTTTTGTGTGTGTGTTTTTTCCCAACATAATATTTGTGAGAGTCATTTCTTGTTGTAAGTAGCTGTAGTCCATTCGTTTTCTTGTTCTTTAATATTGCATTGTGTTAAACAGATCATGATTTTTGCCCTTTTTACCGTTGTTGCACATTTGGCTTGCATGTCAGGCCATCTCTTATGTGGCCCCCAATGATCCTTGCCTCCTGCTTTCCATGAGCTTGTGTAATATTCCCTCCTTGAGTGTGAACTGGACCTTGTGACTAGCTTCTAATGAATAAGACTATGGCAAAAGTGATAGAATTTCACTTCTGAGATTAGGTTACAAAAAGACTGCGGCTTCAGTTGTGAGTATTCTTTTTTGATTGAATCCCTTGAGAAACCAGTGCTACATCATGAGGTGGCCCTTTGGAGAGGTCCAGGTGGTGAGAGGCTGAGGCCCCAGTCAGACCTTGAGAAGACTGCAGCCCTGGCCAACGGCTTGACTGCAACATCATGATAGACTGTGAGGGAGAGTTTTGAAGCTAAGCCACGCTGCATTGCTGACTCACAGAATCAGTGAGATACACATGTTTTGTTATTAGCTGTTAACTTTTGGGGTAATTTTTTTTTTTGCAGCAGTTGATGACTAATACAGATTGTTTTTTCTAGTTTTGACTATCACAAGCAGTATTGCCCAAATCTTCTTATATGTATAACCACTTGAATGGTTATTTCTTTTGAGGTGTATATCTAGGAATAGGATGGCTGGCCATAGTGTATATTTATGTCAGCTTACAAATATTGCCTTACAGTTTTCCAAAGTAGTCGTATCATTTTGTACCTGTACCAACCATATGAGAGTTTCTGTTCTTCCATATCCTTGACAATACTAGGCATTATCAGTTTTTTAAATTTTAGGTATTCTAATATCTCATCTTTAAAATATTTTACTTTGAAAAAATTCCAAACTTAGAGAAAAGTTGCAAGAGTACTACATAAAACTTCCATATTCTCTTTACTTAGGTTCCTTAATTGTTAACCTTTTACCACATTTCTCTCTTCCTCTAATGTATGTGATGATTCTTTATCTGAGAATAAATTGAAAGCAAGTTGAAAGCAAATTGAAAGCAAACATGATGACCCATTCTTTAAGTATGGTAGTGTATTTTCCTCCTGTGAGAGCACTTTCCTGAGTAATTATAATGATCGCAATCAGAAAATCAACATTGCTATAACGCTATTATTCAACCCACAGATCCTGTTAAAATTTTGCCAACTGTCCCATTCTCTCTCTCTCTCCTTTCTGGTCTAGGATCTAATTCAGCATCACTTTGCATTTTAGTTGTTATGTCTCTTTAGTCTTCTGCAATCTAGAAAACAGTTCTTCCATAGTTCCTTAGTGTTTCCCTATTTTCCATGACCTTGGCAGTTTTAAAGAGTGTATACCTTTCCTTCTCGATTGGGGTTTGTCTAGACTCAGGCCATGAATTCTTGGTAGAAGTACCCCCCCAAAGGACGCTGTGCTCTCCTCAGTGCATCACTTCAGGAGACATCCAAGGTCAACCAGTCCCATTGCTAGTAAGGTTAACCAAGATCCCCCAGTTAAGTTGATATGTGCCAAGTTTCTCCCCTGTGAAGTCATTGTTTTTCCATTTGTGATTGAATAGTATTTTGTGAGGAGATAGTCCAAGACTATCCCTGCATCCTGTTCCTCAGCAAACCTTTCTCACCGACCTTGGTGACCATTGATGACTCCTGCCACCGTGATGGTTGCCATATGGTGGTTTTCAAAGTCCATCGTTTCTTCTACATTATTAGATGACATACTGCTGTAAGGAGGAGCTTTCGTTTCTTCCTTATTCAGTCATTCTTTCACTCATTTATTCACATCAGTATGGACTTAACGGTCAGTGGATTAATACCTGTTACAATCATTATTATGATAATCAGATTGTCCCAGTTTGGACCTGTAAGAACCCTTTCAAGCTCAGTCCCATATCTTTTGGCCACATGCCCATCATTCTTTGAGCACTTCCTTATTTTCCGCTACAGTTGAGTGTTGTAAGCTCATTTTATGCCTCAGTACTGGAATCAGTCATTTCTCTGAGGAGCCCTGGTTCCTTTTAGTAAAAAATGGTGCTTTGAAACCAAGATATGGATGTTTAGTATGTGTGACCTATGTGTTACACGTATACATTGATAGTTATATATCTATCATCTATCTCTTTATCATATGCCTATATCTTTATCATCTATCTTCATCCTTCAAGTAATCCATCACATCAATACCCTCAAGTCTAATCCAATACCTCAGGTTTTTTTCTGGTTTTTCCTCATTCCACCTATGTGTAAATCCCTCCTTAGGCCCTGATAAACCTCAATGTATTTACTTACTTCTCAATCTTCATGTATGTAATCAATCTTCTTCTCTGTAACCAGTCTCCAGACCACAAAGACTTCCTCCTTGGCTAACGTTCTTCTTGGCCCTGCCAACTTCTCAGCCCCAGCCATTTCCTTAGCCAGTTTCCACCTTGGTTTGCTGCCTCCTTGTGGCTGCCTCTTTGATGGCCACAATGCCACCTTCGAGGGATAGGCAAGGAAGGGCATGGAATAAGGAAGAGGAACAGCCACCCTGATATTTTGATTCTTAGGTCAGTGTTTTATTTATTGAGTTTCTTAGGGAGAATCCAACACTCTTCAGGAATTTATGCACACTGAGAATTTGGCCTCTTAAGATATCCCGGTATGCTGGGTATTTTATGACTTCCAATGACTAATATTAGCAGGATTCAGCATTGTTTAGTGAGGATAGGGGGATGAGAAACAGCAGGAGCAGATGAGAAAGAAAATGTGGGGAAGATAAACAATCACTTCAGCTGGGCACGGACAGAGCTCAACTCCAGTCTTAGTTTCACAGTAAGAATGGTTCTCTCAGCGCTCCTGCCCCAGACCAGGAGCTCGCCATAGAAAGGCTGGTTTGTGTTAAAGTGGGGATGGAAGGTGTGTCTTCAGATCCATCCTAGAGAGGAATGCACGTTTTAGAATGGTTTTGAAATTAACTTGACCTTCCCAGATGCCCTGTGGTCAGTCTAGATGTATCAGGCAGCTTCAGGCTAACCAGGCGCCTGACCTCAGGCTGGGGTCAAAATGGTCTCTCTCGGGCAAAGAAATACCCTGTGAACCTCCTCAACTCTAATCTAATCCGATCTGATTGGACCTAATCTGATCTGATCAATCTAATCTAGGCTAATACAATCTCTTCCATGGCTCTGTTATTTGCTAATAAGCTTTTTGATCCACTTGACAGAACAATTCTCCTCCATATTTTGTGCAATAAACTAGACAGAATAAGAGTTTGACTGTCTGGAATTGAACTCTGAAAAGTTAAGTGGCATTTATCTCATGTTATAAAGTTATATGTTGTTACCAGTTCAAAGTCTGCGTGCCTGATGCTCTGAAATGCCAAAATACAAAATGTCAGTTTGGAGTAAGAAGGAAAGGTTTATTTGCTGAGAAGGCCCAGCTCACGAAGGTGGGGGTGCTTTATGATAGCTCCCGCAAATCCGTCTTAAGAGAGCCTACAATTCAGGCATCTTTTATGTCAAAGCAAGGGAGGAGGGGCGAGGCAAGAGGTGGATGACAGCTTCAGACAGCCAGGTACCAAGACAGGGGTCCACGGAGGACCACAAGATTTCTAAATCCCTTTGTTCCTGGCCGGTCCATAGACCCCTCTCTGATATGAGTCGGGTCTAGAGACTCTGCTACATAATTTTTCATCTCTTGGGGTAGGTGTCTTTTGACAAGGGGCTGTCTCAAGGCTCCAGCAAGATTCCTCTAGCTAATTAGCATTCGTATGGCATGAGCTATTAACCTGAAGTCGTAGGGAGAAATGCAGTATACAATTAGGATAGTTACAGACAGCACACATTTTACTCTGCTACAACATGGCACCTTTTGGCTAATATCTGTTAACATGTGACTGGATAAGGGCCTGGCCCTGAGCGGGTCTGCCTAGGGCCAGCCAGTAGTGTGTGGGTTCTTGACTTTGGGTAGGAAAGATTTCACAACATAAATCCAGGTGACTCTGAGGGCCCACTGATCAAAGCTGGGAATAGTAAAATAAGCGAGGGCCTAGCATGGAGGAAGCAACAGGAGAGCCCGGGCTGGGCTGCCTGAGCTCACTGGGAAGCCACAGAAAAGGGAGCTCTGGGGTCACGTTCAGGGAATTAGCCTGGGATGAGCTGCCTCTGCCCATTGCCTTAGCGTTTAGGAGACACATGTCTGTGGGGTTAAGAAGTTGGGGAAGAAGAAGGGAAAGGAATGTCTCGGGCTTCTTCCCAGAAAGAGAGTGCACATGCTGGGTCCTTCCTCTTGAGGCTTTTATCTCTCTCTTGCAGGTGGGAATCTCGGGGGAGGTCTCAGGGGAGGGTTTCAGCAGGTGTTCATCAGTTTTCCAGGTGTGCTCTTTCAGGGTTGTGGTCTCCACTGATTGGTCAGTGCCAGGACGGGGTCATTAGTCGTTGAAGTTGATCCTGGTGTCACCCACCTGGTTTGGCTGCCTTTCTGGGCCTGGAGCTGAAACACACTGAGGCCTAGATGTCATCTCCAGTGCGGGGAAGAGGGGGAAGGTCAGGGAAAGATTACCCTACGTCAGGGTCCTTATTTTCCCAGTTTTGCCCTCTGCCAGGGCTTTCTGCCCTGGTGACTACCTGCACCTGGCTGTGAATTGCTTAGCCATTGTGTTCAGCTATATCTCAGTTTCCCTATCCCACTTGCCAAAGAATTTTCCTAGCTTCTTACTATCCTGCCTCAAACAGGCAACACCAATTAGCAAATTCATGAATTAGGGTGACGTGAAGGACAATGATTTGTTTGATAGAGTCGCTACCCACAGTCTGCAAGACTAGTTGTTTAGGTAGTAACTGCCCAGGTCCCATTTATCTGGCTGTCTAGGACCGAGGCTAAGAGTTTGTATCCTGATGACACTGCTTAGGAGGTGTGTGTCTTGTCAGTTACCTTTCCTGTGCTTCTGGTTCCTCATCTGTGCAAGTGCGTGTGGGGATACTGTGTGGTCTTACCGAGGTAACACACACAATTTTCAGAGGGGTGCTTGGCACACGAGAAGCACCCAGTAAGTATCAGTTAGTGGTGGTTGTTGTTATTAATGTTTTAAGTTGCAAATTCAACCCTAGTAAAAAAAATTCTGCAACAAATCTAAGCAGCTTTCTTGTATTAGTGTTCCTATAGACATCATGAGTTTATTATTATTTACTAGTAAAAATGCATAGAGAGCACCCCCATTTGCCTCTCCACTAGTCTGAAATAGATGAGACTGAGTTGGTTCATTCCGGAAAAATAGCTGGTTGGGTCTAGCTACAGTTCTCTTCAGTCCCATCGCTGTTTTCTCTGTTACCTCACTGGGAAGTTGAAACTGCTCCTTACAGATACAAGTGTTCCACTAACAGGACCCAGCGTCTCCTGAAAACTTTTCGTTCACTGTGGTCTGTTTAGTTGTTTTAACTCTAGAAGAGTTTCTCCGCCAAGCAAACCAGAACTGAGCAATTTCAACTCCCATTCAAAAAAATGGGAGTTGAAATTGACCCTGGTGATCCTTATACTTAACTCCCATTTTAAAAAAGCCTTCTGTCAGCGAATAAAGGCTATGCGATGTTGAGTGGAGCTCTGAACTGGGAGTCGGAGGGGCTCCCAGTTTCAACGCTGCGTCTATTGGCAAATATCTATCGTATACCTTCTGAATACGCAGCAACATGCCTGCTGGACACTGAGGGGATTCAAAGAAAGGGTTCAAACAAGTGGACCTTCCTCTCAGAGAACTTGCAACCTGGCCAGAGGGAAAAACAGCCGTAACTCGAGGCTGAATGAAGTAAGTGCGGAATCCAGCATCCCATGGTATACCGAGGGGAAGAAATTGTAACAAGAGGCAGGGAAAAGGCATCCCGGGCAACCAGCACCTCCTCCATTGCTGTGTGCTCTCCTTTGTGCAGGTATGCCTTGTTTAATTGTTTTGTTCTATTGCACTTTGCTTTATTCTGCTTCACAGATACCATATTTTTTTACAAATTGAAGGTGAGACCCTCCACCAGGAAAAACATGACTTGCTCAAGGGTTAGCATTTTTTAGCAATAAAGTATTTTTAAATCAAGGTATGAATATTTTTAGACATAATGCTATTATTGCATATTTTAAAAAATTCTTTTTATTTTTTAACTTTTTATTTTATTGTTGCTTAAGTACAGTTGTCTCCACTCTCCCTCCACCACTCCCCTGCACCCCAGCCATCCTCACCTCCCATCCTCGACCTTAGCCCCCTCTTTGGCTTTGTCCATGTGTCCTTTATACATGTTCCTTGATGACCCTTCCCTCTTTTTCCCCCATTACCCGCTCCCACCTCCCCTCTGGTTACTGTCAGTTTGTTCTTAATTTCAATGTCTCTTATTATTGTATACTTAACAGACTATAGTATAGCATAAACATAATTTAAAAACATTTTTAATTCTCACCTGAGGAAATATTTATTGATTTTAGAGAGAGAGAAACATCCATCGGTTGCCTCCCATATGTGTGCCCACCAGGGATTGGACCACAACCTAGATATGGGCCATGACAGGGAATTGAACCCCCAGCCCTTTGGTGCACGGGATGATGCTCAAACCAACTGAGCCATCTGGGCAGGGCTAAACCTAACTGTTATATGCACTGGGAAACCAAAACATTTGTGCGCCTCACTTTATTGTGCTGATCTGGAACCAAACCTGCAGTGTTTCAAAGGTTTGTCTGTATTATAAGGTCTGGAAACCTGGGAATGGTATTTCCCAGGCTCCTTTGCTTTCAGGGTTCTTGTTGTAGCCTATCTTCTGCCAGTTTGGATTGATTTGGAAAGTAGAAGAGAAGAAGTCATTTTCCCCTCACTTCTGACAGTGTTGGTAGGTGGACGTGGGGGCTTCCTGGACATCAGCTTTTGCAGTGGCCCTGGGGCCCTTTCATCGGGCTTGGGCTGTCTGCACAGCTTCCAGGAGCTTCCTGACTGCATGGACGCGGCTCCTCTCTCTCAGTGTGCGCTGGCTAATGAATGTAGGTCTTCTGCAATGCCGTGCTCTTTTTTACCTCTGAGCCTTTACTTATCTGTTTCCTCCTCTCTGTCACCTAATTTATCTTCCCTCCCACCTCCTTTGTATTTTACTCATCTTTATTTCCCAGCAATTAGTCAGCAACTCTTGCATATCAATTAACCAAAGTTTGGAGGCAGATTAGATGGAGGAATGACTGAAAGAAAAGGAGAGGTTACAGGCGTAGGCAGATCTATAAATGGCATGGGGGTGGTGAACGTAGTGGAGGGGGTAAGTTATGAATAGTGACAGAGCAGAATAATAATTAGAGGGTTTGGGACAAGACACAGATAAATAGAAATACGGTCCTTCATTGCAGTAATATCCTTGGGTTTCTAATAACCTAAAATATATGAAAAAGACAAGAACCATGGGTTGCCAGCTATATGATTATTTGTTAAAGGATGAAGGCCAAATATGGAATGAGTGGGGAAATGGGTCTGCCACGTGTTGAGGGTATAGAGAATGAACTGTCTGGTGGCCAGCCAGGGTGGAGATGACCTCTAGAGAAACACATCAACAGAGAAGACACACAGGAGAGCGGGTTTTCTATGGGAATGGTGGGAAGGACACCCCGGGCTTAAGCAGAGAGATCATAATACTTGTACAAGCATTTTTTCAGGTGCATTATCCTATTTTACCCTCACAGCAACCCTGTGAAAGAAGTATATGCTATTAGTGATAAAAATAAGGTTTTTTGCTTGGAAAAGCAATGTGTTTGCTGTGGAAAACCAGCATATCTACGTATACAAAGGAAAAGAATAAAAACCACTTTTAAGGCCATCATTGTCAACATCTTGATGCTGGCTTCTCAGAGCTTTTGTATGCATCTTTATTTATTTCTAAATTAATAAATTGGGATC
This sequence comes from Anoura caudifer, assembly GCA_004027475.1. Classification (NCBI taxonomy): domain Eukaryota; kingdom Metazoa; phylum Chordata; class Mammalia; order Chiroptera; family Phyllostomidae; genus Anoura; species Anoura caudifer. The sequence goes on along the minus strand of PVKU01001936.1, from coordinate 239,935 downwards.
GCATGGCATATTTTAGCTTGTGATTTTACTTAAGACATTGTGACCATATTTTCACGTCGTTGAAGATTCTTCTGTGCATGAGATTAATGGCTCCATCCCATTGTCTGGCCAATTTGTACCAAAACTTATTTAACCAGTCATTCATTGCAGCATTTAGTTGACTTCAGTTTTTACCTTTATAAACCATGTTGAGATGAATGTCCTTACAGTTAGGTCTGTGAACATATCTTCAATTGCATTCTTAGGACGACTGGCTAAAAGTGGAATTACTGAATCAGTATGTCTGCACATTTTAAAGCTCCCCCCACCCCACATATTCCTAGTCTGTGCTCCCAAGCATTCACACTAGCTTTTGGAAAATGTATATTTCTTTGAATCTTCTAAACAGAGATAATTCTATTTTTTTTTTGCCATTTTAAAATGTTGAAATAAGCATTATTTTCATTTTAAAAAATGAACTGAAGCTGAAGGAGGCTACGGAGGGTACAGAGTGGGTGGCAGAACCTCACCACAGAGTGCGTGGCCCTGGCTGAAGCCAGGCCAGCGCTTGCTTCAGTTTTGAGAGCCCTGTGTCTCCCCTCCCAGGAGGGCACTGCCACTGGAGGGCCTTATTTCCTCCCCAAAAGAAAGTAGGTATCTATCAGGTCACCAGTATTACATCATTAAAAACTCCAACATGATCATAGATTCCGTTAATAGAATGTGACTCGTAGGAATTACAGAGTAATTCTGTTTACTAAGGTTTGGCCACAGCCTTCTTCATGCATTGGGTTTGAGGCTATGTAACTAAAACAGACATTTGAAATAGTCCATTGATAGGTCTTAAAAATGATCAAAGAATTAGGTGAGAGGATCTAGGAACGCAGGACACTGAGTATTAAATTATTTAGACAGGTGAAGAAAGGGTAGAAGGAGCTCTGATCTTTGAAGATTTGTGGTTTGAGCTCTCAGCGTGTAGTGATTAGTTGAGAGAGGGAAGTATATTTGGTAAGTGAGACACTGGGGGAGGGTGTGTTATATTTCTCCCCCTGGAGAAATTCTGGGAGGGAAGTTTCAAAGGAAAGATCTTTGCGGTGTTCACCACGCCAATACTTCCCTACCGTGAGGATTGCTTCAGAGGCAGGGGGAGAAGAGGTGGCTTGTGGGACTCTGTGTATGTGAGAGAGTCTTGGTAGACCCTGATGTGGGCATGGCAAGGCCACTCTCATGCTGCTGGTGCCGTCTGCATCTTTTTACCAGCGGCCCTCGTTCTTTCGTGTTTTTAATTACTCCGGGGGGATGCAGAGGGCGTGCGAATGGGAAGATAGGTGGGTTGAGGGGGATAGAAGAAAAGGAAGGGCCTGGAGAGAGCTGAACAAGGTTGCTTCTCAACTCCCTGACTACCCCCTGGTTTCACATCTCTTTGACCAAATGCTTCTTTGGTCTTTATGGGATGAAGGTAAAAATCTAAAAGGTTTGAAATAAAATTCCGAAAGGCCTTATTTTAAGGTAGTGGGTTGGAGAGAGCACTGCCTTCAAAGTCGTGGGTTTGTTTCCAACTCAGTCCCTCACTATCTGTGTGGCCTGGGCCTAATACTTCGCCTTCTTTAGAAGTCTCAGGCACCCCTACCCCCAACTATTACAATACATTTACTGAACCAAGCACTATAAAATGAAGGGACCAGGAGAGGTCAGGGACCTTAATTTGGTGTTACTGAATATGCTTCAGGGGGTTTGTAAACTTGTTAAGCATTTTTCTGGGAAAAGAGTTAAAATGTTCCTCACATTTTATGGGAGAAAAACCAGAAAAAGTTAAAAAACAATGGGCTAAATGAGCTCTAAGTTCCCCCCAGCCTTGATCCCTGGGTCTTCTCTTCTAGAACAAGTGGGGTCACACCTGGTACCTCCCTTCACCTCTCTGCTGTTGGGAAAGGTTGGCTATGTGCTGGCTGTAGGCACAGAATTATGAGGACACATGTGGCAGAACCTGATCTGTAAACTACACTCCCTGCGTTTGAACTCTACTTTGTCACTTACTAAATAGGTAACTTGAAGCAAATTAAACCTCCCTGAGCTTCAGTTTCCTCATGTTTAAAATGTGGATAATACTATATATACATTCTCCTGATGTTAATCTGTGCAAAGTGTTTAGAGGAGTACCTGGCAAATAGCAAGCATTATTTGACTACTATCACTATTGAAGATGAGTGTGTGTATGAATGTAAGTGAAAATGTTTGGAAGAGATTATGTGTGTGAGAGGGGGTATGGGGGGCAGAAGACATGAGACTGTACTTGGGTAGCAGGATATGAATTCCCAAATCACTTTTTGTGTGAAAATTTGAGTTCATATTCTCTCTCTCTCTCTCTCTCTCTCTCTCTCTCTCTCTCTCTCTCTCTCTCTCTCTCTCTTTGCATCAGGAATCATTTGAAAGAAAAAGTTTGTTCTGCCTTGGCAGAGTAGAACTCCATTTCCCATCACTACCTTGCTCCCAGGATTGGTATGAGTAGTAGGACTGACAGCCTGGGACCTGATCCTGGTGTCTGACAGTGGTTTGCCCATCCTGAAGGTCATGAGAAAGGCCCACTGAGGACAATCTTCCTGTGAGTATCATGATTTCAGGACCCCATGGCTGGACTGGACTAGAGACCTCATCAGCTGATCCTTGGGTCCTGGCCTGAGTGGGAGGCTGGTATCACCTGTGGTCATACACCTGCAGCCAGCCAGCCAGCACCAGGAGCAGAAATGATGTCTGCCCTTGTCTCCTATGTATGCTACAAGGACACTATTTGACTTTTGTGGGATAAAGGGCACCCCCTAGAAGCTTGGTGGCATGGGGAAGCCATGCCTGAGACTGTCCCTTGGGGTTGCCCTGAATGGTTGGAGCACTCAGGAATGCACAGCTGGACAGACTCTGTGGGTCCATTGTCTAAACCACACGGACAGTCTTTCCTTTGTTCCTTTTAGAAATGGAGAGGAAGCATCTTTGTCTTTGATCTTATTCTTTATTCCTCTAAATATTCTGTGACTGGGCAGGGGCATTTCTTTGTGCAGGATACATTTCCCAGTGATTTCCTGGAAATTGTTGAGGGACCTTGTCCTAGTTCAAAATACCACAGGCTAGGTTTCTTAAAAACAGCAGAAATTTTTTTCTTACGGGTCTGGAGACTGGAAGTCTGAGATCAGGGTGCCAGCATGGTTGGGTGAGGGCCCTCCTCAGGGCCACGGAGTTCTCGTTGCATCCTCACATGGTGGAAGGGGCCAGAAAGCTTTGTGGGATCTTATATAAAAGCACTAATCCCATTTATGAGGGTTCCACTCTCCTGGCCTAATAGCCTCCCAAAGGCCCAGCCTCGTAATAATACCATCACCTTCTGAGGCTAGGTTTTCAACACATGAATTTGGCTGGGGTGGGGTGGGGGGTTGGGGAACACAAACATTCAGACCATAACGGACCATTTTGTTCCTTTGGTGAGAAATTCTTTTAAGCATGTTGGAGCCATTGTGACCTCATTCCAGTGAGTAATGGGTCTGGAACGAGAAGCTTTGCCCTCTTAAGGATCCCACAGTGAAGAAGAGAGCTAAAAAGGAAACCATGAGAGAAGAATTAGATTCCATGCTGAGATATATTGATACTTTAGACAGTAAAATGCACTCCTTCAAAACATGTAGTTGGATGAATTTTGAGAAATGGGTATGTTGTGCTATGATAACAACAATTAAGATACAGAAGAGTCCCCCTTAATTTTTCCTCCTTTAGTTGGTTCTCTTTTCCTGTCCTCAGCTGCTGGTAACTGGGGATCTGATTTCTGACGCTTTTGTCTTTTCCAGTCTTGTCACGACAATGGAATCAGGCAGCCTTTAGTGTGTGGTTTATTTCGCCCCGTACATACTTCTGAGGTTTATCCACATTGTCAATTGTACCCCTAGTTTGTTCCTTTTTGTTGCTAAGTAGAATTTCATGATATGGATATTCCACAATTTGTTTATCTATTTATCAGTTGATGGACATTTGTGTTGTTTCCAGTTTGGGGCTATTTTGAATAAAGCTGCTATGAACACTTGCATATAAGTCTTCGAGTAGCTATATGTTTTCGTTTCCTTTGGGTAAATATCTAAAAGTGAGATTGTGGGGTTTTATGGGGAATATATGTTCCGCTCCATAAGGGAACGTCATTTGGCATGAATTCCAGTTGTCCACAGACTCCTTACAGGGTCTTTCACATACACACATTCTACTTCCCCCACGACAATGGGTCATTTTGGGAGGATCTTCTTTACGGTGAAAGCTCCAGAAAAGGTATCATAGTCTGTTTCAGTTACTCATTCTAACAGTCAGCGTAACAGGCTCCGCCGTTAGGAATCTGTCCTGTTTAGAAATAGAGACTATGGAACCCCAATCCTCTTCACTTCCTACAGTTCATCAGTCTTCTTATTTCACCCCCTTTATTAGGATGATCAAAATGGGCAACCTCAGCCAGTTAACCAACTTTATCCGGATGATTTTAAAAAAAGAGTAAAACACTTTTCCGGGATTTTCCTACTCACTCTTAAGTTTCTCTTCATTTGTTCGGATTTTAGTTTGTAGACAAAAGCATTTCCTGGTGATCTGTCTTGCCCTGCAGGCTGACTCTTGTCAGAAGCCCTTCCTCTTCTTCCGTCCTCAGCAGTGTCTCTCTCAGGCATCCCCTATATTCTCCACCTTTGGGACTGGTGGTGGCATCTGCCTGCACTGGCTCATTGTTTGGGGACAGCAAGGCCTTGCCTGTTCTCAGACCTCCCTGCGTGCAGAGCTCTTGCTTCCCCTTTCCATGCCGTAGAAGGCAAAGAGAGAGTTACATGATGCTCTGACTCTACGTGTTCAGGAAAGGCCCCGTGATCATGAAAGCCCTGGGTTTTTGTTATCCGACCAGAGGGAGGTATTCATTTCCACTTGAATAGAGGCACAAGCTGTGTTTTAGACTGGGGCTGGTTATTTTGCATAAAACAAAGGAGTTATACATTAGCCTGGGGTAACTGGCTCTTCTCAGTAGCTGTCTAGCAATGACTAGAGACAATGGCTTAATTATAAGCTACCACAGCTAAAAGACTCATAACCCACCCTCAGTATCTTAACAAAATTTCACCATTCCTTTCGTGAGAGATTTAAATTGGTTGCAGATCTAAAGAACAGCTTACTTTGTCCTTTTCATTTCCTCACTGCTTCCAAAGCACTTCAAGTTTGTTTCAGCCTCTGACCTTTGCCAAAGCTGTTCCCACACCCTGGGCGCCTTCCCTCTTTTCTTTTGCTTCGTTCCCATTTACTTCTTTTTCAAAGCTCATTTCAGGCACTTCATCTTTTAAGTAGGGTTTCTTTCTTTCTTCTTCTTTTTCCCTTTTTTACAATTTCAGTCCAGCTTGAGCTGTACTATCTGTGAGCATTCATTTCTAGTACACATAATTTAACTCATTATTCTTCACTTGTATGTATTGGTGATATTGTCTTTACAGAAATGAACTATCTGAGAGTAGAGACCACATCTTACTTATTCAGTTTTGGATTCCAGCACCTCACACATATCCTGGCAACATATATTTTTGTATGGCAGTTACTCAGTAAATAATTGTTGATTGATTGATTGATTGTGGGACCACTGTAGGAAATGCTGCATAACCTTGTTCACTGTCTCACCATTTCAATGCTGGTCAGGACTGCTTGCAGAAATTCGCTTAGAAACCATGTTTTCTTCTAGCACTGATTCTTTGTCTCTCCCCTCTCCCTCCCAGTGATTTGGACAGCAAAGGGGTAAATGACAGAAAAGGGGAGAGGATAGATGGGATTAGGAGGGAAAAACAGACAACTGGAGAGTATTTAAAAATGTTGTATAATCTTACTTATGAATTGCATTCCGCTCCACGGGTTGGGAGTTATATTCTTTATTGGTTACATAAAAAGTATGGGACACGTGCTGCCTGTGCAGACAAGGTTTTGTCACATTGAGTTGGTAGAAAACACTGCATACAGTCTGTGTCTGTTTCCAAGGATGGCAGGGCATTTGAAAGCGAAGTTCCCACACGGCCCTCTGGAGGCAGGGACACTTCACCCCAAGGGAAGTTTCCACCTAGATGGCATCCACAGAGTCCAGGGTCAAGGATGCACTCAGGGAGAGAACCCGGATTAGCGTCTTTGTGTGCCTTCAAAACGGCCAGTTCTCTCTTTCCCCTCAGTGACATCAGAGGGAGGAAGCAGCCACTCTGCACCCCTTGGGCTCCTCTCTCCAGCAGGGAAAAAGCCTTTCAGACTGAGGAGCTAGCAGGACCTTCACTTGAGATTTCTTCTCTAAGTTGTTCAGGTGATTAAGGCAGAAGTACAATTGTAAGTCAACTTTGTTCTCTGGGAACAAGTGAAGAATGATTCCACTCACTTAAAACTTTGCAATGTGATTCGACAGAATAGAACACTAAGGGATGGAGTAGATAGTGGCAGATAAATTGCCTTGTCTGTAGGCAGCAAGAGCATGGTGAAATGACATTAACTGATTGAATGAATATAAGTGCAGCATGATGCTCCACTACTCACTAAACATTTACTGAGTACCAAGTATACATGCTAGAGCCAAAATATGTCTTTGTCTTCTGGACGATTCTGGCAAAGTGGGGGAGAAAGAATTCATTTTAAACAGATGTTGAGGTAGAAAATTATAGGCGGAGAGGGCCTGTGTAAACAGGATGGTCATGAAAGACTCCCCTGGAGAGTGATATTTAAGCTGACACTTGAAGAATGAACTGAGCTCATCACAGGCAGAGCTGGGGAAAAAGCCACGGCACAGAAAAGAGCATGTGCCAAGGCCCTTAGCAGGGGGAGAGCTGGCATGTCCCAGAACCAGAAAGGAGGCCAGGGTTTTGCAGGGTGGTGTGTGAAGGGTGAGGACAGCTAGACCTGGGCTAGACAAGGCAGCTTGGAATCAACTGGGAGGTCTCTCTTAGAAAATTGTTCAGATTTATCATTTAGTTCTCTTTTTGAGGTTATGCTCTGTTCTTTCATTTGGGACATATTTCTTTGTCTTGGCGCACTGGTCTGGTTGTTCTGATTGATTTTTTCTTTAATTCCTTGGTTGTTGGAGTTCCATGCAGTTTGATTTTTCTGGTGCTTCTGGTTGTTTATTGATTTTAGACTGGTTCTTATCCTCCTTTTGGTTGTGTGAGGAAGTGAAGAGTTTCTACCTTCGCCTCCATCTTGGCCAGAACTCTACCAGCCATTCTTTTTTTTTTTTTTAATCTGTTTTTTAAAAAATTTTTATTTTAATTATTGTTCATGTACAGTTTTCTGTCTTTTACTCCCATCCCAGCCCAACCCCCAGCCCTCCCCACCTCCCTCCCATTTCCACCCCCCCTAGTTTTTGTCCATGTTTTCTTTATACTTGTTCCTGTAAACCCTTCCACTTTTTCCCTGAAATTTCCTCCCACTCCCCTCTGGTCACTGTCAGCCTGTTCTCAATTTCAGTGTCTGTGGTTATATTTTGCTTGTTTGTTTGTTTTGTTGTTTAGGTTCCTGTTAAAGGTGAGATCATATGATATTCGTCTTTCACCACTTGGCTTATTTTGCTTAGCGTAATGCTTTCCAGTTCCATCCATGCTGTTACAAAAGGTAGGAGCTCCCTCTTTCTTTCTGCTGCATAGAATTCCATTGTGTAAATGTACCATAGTTTTTTGATCCATTCATTTACTGATGGGCACCTAGGTTGCTTCCAACACTTGGCTATTATAAATTGTGCTGCTATGAACATTGGGGTGCATAGGTTCTTTTGGATTGGTGTTTCAGGGTTCTTAGAATATAATCCTAGCAGTGGAATTGCTGGTTCAAAAGGCAGATCCATTTTTACTTTTCTGAGAAAATTCCATTCTGTTTTCCATAGTGGTTGTACCAGTCTGCAATCCCACCAACAGTGCACTAGGGTCCCCTTCTCCACAACCTCTCCAACACTTGTTGTTTGTTGCTTTGTTTATGATGGCCATTCTGACCAGTGAGAAATGGTATCTCATTGTGGTTTGAATTTGCATCTCTCTGATAGCTAGTGATACTGAGCATCTTTTCATGTGTCTCTGGATCCTCTGTATGTCTTCCTTGGAGAAGTGTCTGTTCGGGTCTTTTGCCCACTTTTTAATTGGTTTGCTTGTCTTCTTAGGATGGAGTCATGTAAGTTCTTTATATATTTTGGAGATTAAACCCTTGTCTGAGGTGTCATTGGCAAATATGTTTTCCCATACAGTTGGTTCTCTTTTTATTTTAATACTGTCTTCTTTAGCCATGCAGAACTTTTATTTTGATGAGATCCCATTTGTTTATTTTTTCCTTTATGTCCCTTGCTCTAGGGGACATATCAGTAAAAATGTTGCCACATGAAATATCTGAGATTTTCCTGCCTATGTTATCCTCTAGGACTTTAATGGTGTCAAGGCTTACATTTAAATCTTTTATCCACCTTGAATTTATTTTTGTATATGGTGTAAGTTGGTGCTTCTAGCAGCCATTCTTAATTGAAAAATCTGACTAGAATAGTGAGAAAGGCAAACTTCTTAAATATTAAAAAAACCCCAGTTACCAAACAAACTAGTAAAGCTAACTGATATATGGTTTCAATTAAAATTAGAAACCAGATAAATGATGTTTGCTGTCAACATTGTCATTTGATATTATCTTGTAGGCTTTCTAGCCAACACAGTCACACAAAATGAAACAGATGGATGAGACATTGGAAAGGAGGAGAATGGCTTATTTCTTCAAGTTGGTAATATTATTGTATAAAACCCCAGAGATTTCAGTAAAATATCACTGAGCTAATAAGTAATAAGCAAATGGGAAAAACAATGTGTTCACAAGAACTACAGCAATAAAAATTACAAAATGATTTTTTTAAACAAGAAAAGTAACATCTTTATGAAGAAAATCCTTTTACACAGAACCTGAACAAATGGATCTCATTATGTATGAGAACTTAATACAGATGAAACGTTGTATTGCAAGCAAATGAGAAAAGGGAGAGACTTTTAACAAGTGGCGGTGGCACTGCTGACCAGGTACCTGGAAGCCTCCTTTGCATAAACAGAGCCTTTGTGACGCCAGAGACAATTTCCTTCTGTCCTGGTTATTTTGTTTTTAATTGAGACTGGTGGAAATGAGGCACAGTTTTATTTTCTTAAGCTTTTTACTTTGACATACTTCAGATTTATAGACAAACTAGAAGGATAGTGCTAAGAGTTTCCATAATCCTTCACCCAAATTCTCCATGTGTTATCATTGTACCACGTTTACTTCATCTGTTTTTCTCTTGACATATTTCTCTTAACATATGAGACTTCCATGTTTTTAATTCCAAAATATATTTTATTAAACATAAATGGGACTGTACTATCCACACTATTTGGCAACTACTATTTTCAATCAGTTCACATATAATATATATATATATATACACTTTCTTTTTCAACATAACAAGTGTATATTTATTTTTAATTGAAAATTATTACATGAAATGATATATGAATCTATTGTGGCTGATCAAACCTTTGTCTTATTGATAATGCTAAAGGTTTGGTTGACTCCCACCTCCATTCCCAGACTCGAAAAGACTTTTCTTGGAAATATATATTCATCTAATTCATTCTTTTTAATAGTCTCATGGTATTTCATAGAATGATGTACCATAGTTTATCCAATCCCAATTCAATGGACATATAGTCTATTTCCATAAAAAAATTATAATGTTGCAACACATCTGAGTACATCTATTTTTGAGTACCTGTGAAGATATCACCATATCTTAGAAAGGTTACTTGACATAGAACAATGAGATCAAAGTTTTATACATTTTATTCTTTTTAATTTTTAATGTAATGTAATGTAATGTAATAGTGTGGTGTCTGACAGGGGAACAAATATATAATGGCCATCCTAGTGAGAAGGTATCTTTAGACTAAAGAACGATGTAGGCATCTCCTTAGAATGTATCAGAATGCATTAAAGGATAACTTACAGGGATGTAGGGTCAGAGTAGACAGACAACCCTTAGTTCTGCATAAACTATTCTCTGCTAACAGATCCTTGTTACAGGACTTTTAAAATATTGGACTGGCCAAAAAGTTCATTTGGGTTTTTCTGTAAGATGGCTCTAGTAGCCCTTAATTGTCTTTAACTTCATTTGAAACAATTCTGTTAGACTGTATTGTGAAAGCCATCATATCAACATGCATTAAAGAAAACTTATCAAAATTGGTGAATTTTTGTGTAGCCATTTTAATATTGAACATGGAAGAAAATATGCAATATTGTCAGCATATTATACTTTATTATTTCAAGAAAGGTAAAAACACAACTGAAACACAAAAAAAGGTTTGTGCAGTGTATGCAGAAGATGCTGTGACTGATTGAACACTTTTGTGTCAAAAGTGGTTTGTGAATTTTCATGCAGGAGATTTCTCACTGGGTGATGCTCCATAGTCGGGTAGACCAGTTGAAGTTGATAGCAATCAAATTGAGACATTAATTAAGGACAATCAATATTCTACCATGTGGGAGATAGTCAACATACTCAAAATATACAAATAATAAAGTTATTGGTGAAAATGAAAAACATGCCTTTTATTTTACAGAAAAAACTAAACAATTCTGGCCAAGATGGAGGCGTAGCTGGACATGCTGTGCCTCCTCTCACAACCAAGATTAAGGACAACAAAAATATAAAACCCAACCAGGACAGAGAGAATATTGAATTGTGCAGGAGTCCGACAACAACGATTCACCCAGACCAGTAAGAGGGGCGGAGTCCATGGCTGGCAGAGTCAGATCGTGGCGGGATAAGCTGGTGGTGGTCCCAGGTGCGCAGTCTCTCCAGGCACATAGGTGGCCAAGCAGACTGTGGACACATATTCACACACAGATAAACCAGGAGAAAACGGGCAGCAAGACAGACTGTGCGACGCAGGGCCCCAGCGCCAGGAAGTGAAGCCTAAAAGCACCCATTGAAAACACTTGTGGGGGCTGCGGTGCCGGGAGGGAGTCCCAGATTCACAGAAGAGTTTATTGGGGAGACCCACAGGGTCCTGGAGCATGCACAGGCCCACCCACATGGGAAATGGCACCAGAGGGGTCCACAGTTTGCTTGGGGGAAGTGGCAGAAGTGACTGAAATCTGGCAGAGAGTGGAGGAAGAGCCATTCTTCCCTCTTGGACCTTGCCCCCACATCCAGTGTCACAACCCAGCCACTGGGTTGCCCCGCCCTGGTGAACGCCTGGCGTGAGTCTCTGCCCCTCACTACATAACAGCTGCGACTAGACCAAAAAAAAAAAAAAAAAAAAAAAAAAAAAAAAAAAAAAAAAAAAAAAAAAAAAAAAAAAAAAAAAAAAAGACAAAACCAAGGATGGCTCAAATGGGAGAACAGATCAGGGTCCCAGAGCTAATTCATCTAAGTGACCAAGAGGTAGCTAGCCTATCAGATGCAGATGCACAGTTCAAAGCACTGGTGATTAGAAAGCTCACAGAATTGGTTGATTTTGGTTGCAAATTAGAGGAACAAATGGAGGCTACAATAAGTGAAATGAATAAAAACACACAGGGAACCAATAGTGATGGGAGGAAAACTGGAACTCAAATCAATGGAGTGGAACAGAAGGAAGAAAGAAACAACCAAACAGAAAAGAATGAAGAAACAAGAATTCAAAAAAATGAGGAGAGGCTTAGGAAACTCCAGGACATCTTTAAATGTCCCAACATCCGAATTAGAGGGGTACCAGAAGGGGAAGAGGAAGAGCAACAAGTGGAAAACTTATTTGAACAAATAATAAAGGAGAACTTTCCAATCTGGCAAAGGAAATAGTCTTCCAGGAAGTCCAGGAAGCTCAGAGAATCCCAAAGAAGTTGGACCCAAGGAGGAACACACCAAGGCACATCATAATTCCATTAGCCAAGATTAAAATGAAGGAGAGAATTCTAGAAGCAGCAAGGGATAAGGGGATAGTCACCTACAAAGGAGTTCCCATCAGACTGTCAGCTGATTTCTCAAAAGAGACCTTACAGGCAAGAAGGGGCTGAAAAGTATTCTAAGTCATGAAAGTCAAGGACCTACATCCAAGATTGCTCTATCCAGTGAAACTTTCATTTAGAATGGAAGGGAATATAAAGTGCTTCTCAGATAAGGTCAAGTTAAAGGAGTTCATCATCATCAAGCCCTTATTATGTGAAATGTTAAAGGGACTTATCTAAGAAAAAGAAGATAAAAGATAGGACAGTAAAAAGCAAACTCACAGATATTAACAACCACACCTAAAACAAAAGCAAACTAAGCAAACAGCTAGACCAGGAGCAGGAACACAGAAATGGAGATCACATGGAGGGTTTGCAACAGGGGAGTGGGAGGAAGAGAGAGGGAGAAAAGGTACAGAGAATAAGTAGCATAGACAGTGGTAGAAAATAGACAGGGGGAGGGCAAGAATAGTGTGGGAAAAGTAGAAGCTAAAGAACTTATGAAACATAGACATGAACTAAAGGGGGGAATGTGGGTGGGAGGGGGTGTGCAGGGTGGAGGGGAATGATGGGGGAGAAATGGGACAACTGTAATAGCATAATCAATAAAATATAATTAAAAAAAGAAAAAAAAAGAAAAAACTAAACAGACTTTTGGCCATCCCTGTAGTATAACTCAGGTACTAATGATTGACAAGACAATGGGACAGAGAATGCAGTAGACCGTACCTGGTAGTTTTGTTATAGATGATTGTTTATAATCGATACTATCACCAATTGGAGACTTATCTTGGCTGTCATGCTATTCCAGTCATTACTAACAAAAATGCTTATGGCTACATTTTATGGAAGACAGGTAATCATTAATTAGGAGGCTTTGCTATGCTTGTTAGGTACAGTGAGGTTGATTAAAGGTCACAGCATGGAAGTAATCCGGGACAGAGAGGTGGAGTTAGTTTTTTTCAGATCTACATTGACACATATGGTAAAATAGCCAAGCAATACAGTCATCTCTCCCTATAACGTGGTTCACTTGTTGCAGCTTCACTGTATTGCGGGTGTACAGTGAAGCCGCAAAAAGTAAACCTCGATAAAGGGAGGGACGATTGTATACTTCACTGGTGAGCACCCGTATGGAATTTTATATGTTGTTAGAATTACATAGGCTTAAGAGTGTAGAAAGTGTTTAAGAGCATAAGAAGTGTTTATAAGAGTGTGGGAAAGGTTAATAAGAGAGTGGGAAAAGTTTATAGGAGTGTGGGGAGGGTTTATAAAGCCTTAAAATATATAAATAATAAAATAAAAATAACACCTCTACTTCGCAGATTTTCACCTATTGTGGGGATCTTTGGAACGTAACTCCTGTGATAGGTGAGGGATCGCTGTGTAAAAAAGAAAGCAGTGTGCATTTAAAAACAAACTTATGAAAACTGAAAAGAAAGTGTACTTATCAGTCCTGATAATGGTCACCCAGAAAACAGCTGTTAAAATATCCGTAACCCTTTTCAGAAATACTCTGAGAATAGACAAGCATTTGACACCGTTGGTCCCATATTATGCTTGGTCCTCTGCAGCTTTCTCTTTGTCACTTACTAGAACGGAGAGCATGTCTCTAATATACTTATACTCTCATATACTAATATATTCACTCTAGTAATAGCGTATACATTATACTACGATATACAAAGATCAACATCATATTTAGCAGCTGCATATTATTCTATTGATCTATATCAAAATTTATTTAACCAGTTTTTTACTGATACTACTTTTTCTAGCGTTTTACTGTAGCAAATAATATGCGGCAGCGCCCTTTCACATGAGCATTTTGTAAACATGTGCAAGGTAACCTGTAATACATGCTCCTAGAAGTTAAATGGTTGAGTCAAAGCGTATCTGATTATATTTTGGGTTTGGATAGATGCTACAACAGCCTGTTTTTAAACTGTTACATCGACAGAACACGGCAGTAGCCACCGTGCCCAGCCCTGGGGAGCGCCAGGCTCACTCTGCTGGGGGAGCCCAGTCACAGACTTCGTGGTTCTAATGGGGAAAATGCAGCTGCTATTTTAATATGTATTTCCTGAATTACTAATAGGTTGTAGCATATAAATCTACATTAACCGATGGTTTTTCTTTTTCATGGGATTGCCTGCTCCCATCTTTTGCCTACTGAAGTGATTAGCATAAGAAACACATCGTCCTCTCCTGCTTGTCTCCCAGACACCCAATTCTACTCTCCAGAGGCTTCCACAGTTAGCAATGTCTGTGTGCACTCTACAGATATTCAGTGCTAATAGAAATGTGTGTATTCTTTAATTTAATAAACTGTATTGAGGTGCATTTTACATCTCATAAAGCCCACTCATTTTAAGTATACAGTTTGGTAAGTTTTGTCCAATGTACCCATCCATGCAGCCACTATCATAACCAACATGTAGAATATTTCCATCATACCAGAACATTCTCTCCTGCCCTTTGTGGCCATCCCACCTCTTCTCCCTCTCACTCCCCTGACCGCCCCCATACCTGTCCATCCCTGGGCCCAGGCAACCACTGATTTGCTCTTCATCCCTCTGGACTACTTTTGCCTATGCTAGAATATCATATAAATAGAATAATAGAATATGTATTCTTCTGTGCCCCCTCCTTTAGTTACCATAGTGCTTTTGAGATGCATCCATGTGGTGTACATCGGTAGTTTGTTCCTTTATACTGCTGGATAGCATTCCGTTGTATGTTACATGTCACAATTTGCCCATCCATTCACCTGCTGATGGAAATTTGGGTTTCTAGTTTTTGGCTACTATGAATAAAATGGCTATGACCATTCATGTATGAGGCTATTGGTAGATGTTTATTTTATTTCTCTTGGGCAATATCTAGAATTGGAATTGTTGGATGGCATGGTAAGTGTATGTTTAACTTTATAAGAAACTGATATATTGTTTTCCAGAGTGTTTGTACCAGTTTATATTTTTACCAGCAATGTACATTTCAGGTTTTCTACATCTTCCTCAACACTTAAGTATTATCCAGTTTTTTTTTTTTTCATTTTAGCTGTACCAGTGAGTTGTAGTGATAGCTCATTGTGACTTTAATTTGTATTTCCTGATGACTTATTTGTCCAGATTGTTTGTCCATTTTAAATATTATTTGTCCTTTTATTATTGAGCTCTAAGAACTCTTTATATATTCTGGAAAAGCAAAAGTTTTAAATTTTGACCGATGTGGACACCAGTCCACAGTGTCCGTGGTGTTATAGATGAGATACAAGATAAATTCACACGGATTACTGAGTCCTGTGGAGGAAAAGGGACTGCACGGCTACTCTCTCAAGGGGAGAGCGCCCCGACCCTTGCCTTGACAAGCTTTTATTGGGCTTCAATTTGCACAGGAATACAGGTAAAGCTCATTAATCATTGTCAGGCAGTAAGGATCAAACAACAGATAGCATACAAAGAACTACGAGGGCTTATTCTGAGGCAGGGTCTGTTAGCTAAAGGGCTACAAAACTTTGGGAAATAAACTGATTTCCGGCTTGGACTCTTATCATTTAATTGAGAGCATTCTTAGCAGAGTAGGTTTCACAGGATTCTATATATTCTTTCTTAGGCCTGATCACCCGGGGCACCTGCCCTTTCCAGCACAGGGCTGCACTGCCCTCTGTCATTGTTTCAGGCTTAAGTCAGGCAGGGGCACTAAGGCAGCCAAGAGATTAGGAGACTTCCTGCAGATAGAATGAGGACTCAGGCTGTGTCAAAGCTAAGCGGTGAGGGTCCATCACCCCATTTTGCTGTAGCCCCCCAAGTCCTTCCCTGGGGGCTCCCTGTGATTGTGACTGTTTTAGGCCGTCCCTCCCTTGAGGAATCTTACCTGTCACTGGCTAACCGATCAAGCATTGAGGGTCAGGCAGGGCGAAATAAAAGGAGCAGAGGTGGTGCCCCTGCCAGGGAGGTAAGCTTTGTCTCCTTAATGGCTTATAGTCCCAAGGTCGCTCACTCAGCCTTAGCCATGGCAGGGGTTACAGCTTCTGAAACCAAGCAGGGTGGTTCCTAATGTTTGACAAGGTACAATTACCAATTTTTTCTTTTAATACTTCTCAGGTTCTTTCCAAGAAATCTTTGCCTAACACAGATCATAATAATTTTTTTCTAATCTTCTCTCAGAAGTGTTTATGTTTTTATGTCTTTAAGTGCTTATGGTTTATACTTTTATGTTTGGGTCTATGATCCATTTTGTTAATATTTTGATATGGTGTGAGGTAATAGTTAAGGGTTAGTTTTTGAAAATACCGATATCCAATTGTTCCAACACCATTTGTTGAAAAGACTGTTCTTCCCACATTAAGTTACTTTTGCATCTTTGTGGAAAACCAATGAGTCATATAAATGTATTTCTAGACTCTCCATTCTGTTTCATTGGCAAAATGTCTTGATTATTGTGGCTTTATAGTAAATCTTGAAATCAAATCATGTAAGTCCTGAAACTTTCAAATGTGTATATCCTTGAAGTAGCAGCAAAATTGATTGTTATGTTTGGTTTTAGAAACTATTAGTAGAGCTTTTATTTTCAACTTATGCTTGTTTTTCTTGTAACACCTTATATAATAGAAAATTTCTGTCATATACAAAAGTAGAAAAAATAGTATAATGAATACTCATGTACTCATTACCAACCTTCAAAAGTGAAACGTTTTTTACTAAACTTGTTTCATCTCTATGTTTTCCTCCACTGGATTATTTTGATGCATATACCAGACATCATATAATTCTATGTATAAATCTTCAATGTGTGTTTCTAAAAGCTAAAAACTGTTTTTAAAAAACCACAACTGTAATACCACTATGACATCTGAAATGTAATAATAATTTCTTAATAGTATTTATATTAATAATCTTATATAGTAATATATGATAATAAGATATATAATATAACATAATATATTACTATAATAAATAGCCTCTGATATTTCATATCCGTATTTCCCTGATTATGTTCAACACTTTGTAACAGTTTAGATCAAGGTCTAAACATGAACCGTGCTTTGCCACTTGCTGAGGTTCCCCACTCTGTTCTTTTCTCTCTCTCTTCCTTACAATGTATGTGTTGAGTGAACCGGATCTTATCCTGTAGCATTCCCTCAGTCTCTGCTTGCTGTTTGCATCCTCAGGTGCTCTGCATTCCCTGAAGACTGGCTCTGTCGTGTGCAGGCTTGGTCAGATTCAGGTTTGATCTCTTGGCAAAGATATTGCATATGGTCATATTCTAATTCTCTCACACCTTCTTTATTTAGTAGCTGGAGCACTTCTATAAGAAGAATATTCATCAACTATTTGTTCATTCTCTCAATATTGTTTTAAGCTTTTGCAGAAAGAAGTCAATGAATTCTGGTACCCTATTCAACAATTAAAAGCTGTTTGAGATTTTTCTAGCTTATGAAGAACCTCGTCTGGACTCCATGTAAGAATCTTTAGGGAGTTCATTGGAAGCTTAGATTTACTGGAGCCCATTCACAAATTGTCATTCATGGATATTATTGTCCCTTCACTTAACTCTGCCCCATGACTTCTCATATTTAACTAAAGCCTTTCATGATTCTTGATGAACTTGAAGGCATTCATTTAAAATAGGTAATGGAATAATTTAACAGCGAGGGAATCACATTTTCTTATTTTTTAAATTTTTACACCGAATAGCAGGAAAACAACAGAGAACTCTCCCTTTTGTTTGTGAACACAGTTAAATGTATTCTCATTTGAATCGTCCACCATGTTTGACTTATCAGTTGTGTTTAATTTGAAAGCTTATAAAATCAAGTTTCTTAATGGTAGAACAGGGAGTGAATTTAAAAGTTCTTTTAGTTCTGAGGAGATTATTTTTATAGTGTCGTTTCATTAGAGCTGTCTTCCCATAGCTAAAAACTACATTTCCAAGATGTACTGTAACCTGTAATCTGGATAAAATTTAGAGTTTGTATGCCTAGGAAACTGAATCTGTAACTATTATGGGGTGGGGGTGTGGGGGAGAGCGGCAGGGCGTGATAGGGACTTGTCCCAACACAGTCCACGGCAGGGACTGGGACCCAGCAGCTCCCTGCAGCGCAAGGGGCAGGGCTGGGTACCACAGCAGAGGGACTCTGACTGAGGGCTCCGGGAAGTTCTGCTCAGACCTTGTTTTTCTAGCCCTTCCAGTGACTTCATAGAACATAAACACCACCCTCATTTTATACCGCTTTGAGTGATTTCCATGGTTTGCAACTTCTCACTAATAAGATGATTGATTTTTTTTTTAAAAATTCAGCCATCTTACTCAATTTATTGGCTATAATAATTTTCCATATATTTCTGTGGAAGTTTCCAATAAAAATTGTATATTTATCTCTCTCTTTTTTCTTACTTAAAAAAAAATTGTTGTTCAAGTGCAGTTGGCTCCATTTCCCCCCAGCTCTAATTTTTATCTCTTTGTTGCTAATTTCTTCCTACTTCCTCTTGACTGTTGGCACTTCACAGTGCACATGACGGTGAACATTTTTGCAGTTAGAAACCGCAAATACTGTGATTCTTTGAAGTATTTAAAAATACTTAAAGAACGTTATATTGTATTTATTAAAGTACTTAATACTTTAATTCTTTAAATTCTAACTTTAATGAAGGAGCTTCCAGCCTTTCCCCATTGAGAATAATTCTGGCTTTAGAAATTTCAGAGATGTAATGTTAAGAAGGTATTCATCCTTTCTCATTTTTATCAATGATTTTTTCAAAAATTAAGAATGGAAGTTGTTTTTCAATATTTTTTTCAACATCCATGGAAATGATCATAAGATGTTTCTCTCTATATATCCATATGGTGAATTATATTAAGAAATTTTCTAATATTCAATCATCTTGCCATCCCTCAG
Organism: Anoura caudifer; assembly: GCA_004027475.1. Taxonomy (NCBI): domain Eukaryota; kingdom Metazoa; phylum Chordata; class Mammalia; order Chiroptera; family Phyllostomidae; genus Anoura; species Anoura caudifer. The sequence continues at coordinate 221,058 of PVKU01001936.1, read as the reverse complement.
AAAACCCCACTGGGTTATAGCATATAATTTTTTTAATGCTTTACTGGGTTCTTGTGGCTATTATGTTGCGATCTTTGCACTGATATTCATAAATGGGTAGTTCTTTGGCACTATTTTTGCTGTTTTTCTATTGATAGAACACTTGCTTTATGAGAAAATTAAAAATTTATTTATTTATTTATTTCCTGCGTGCTGTGCTTGGTTCTGTGACATCATCTGGGTCTGGTGCCTGGGGCGGGGGAGTGTAGAGGGTTACTCTGATAACTTCCATGCTAGTCTTGTGCTACTTGCTATATTTGTTTTTCACCTTTTCTAGGGTCAGTTTTCAAATGTATTTGAATAGATGTGAGCACAAGAGAAATACATATATAAATAATTTCTGCTGTGTCCAGATACTTTTCTTCCTATTCGGTGTGTTTGTGCTTTTCTCCTTTTAAAACAAAGGAGAATATAGCCTTGCTAATAGTTAATCTATGTAGTTAATTTTCAAAAATCAGTTCTTGTGTTGTTTCTGCTTACAAAATCTTATTACCTTCCTCTTTATTAATTCCTCCCTGTTAACTTCCATAGGTTTATCTGTTTCTTCCTAATTTATTGTCTTGTGTCCTCAATTCATTTACTTTTAAAATTCTTTCTTCTTTGTTGATACGAGATTAGGCTGTGAGTTTTCCCATAGCATTTATTTAGCTGTATATTCCCTATTGAGGTAATAATAGTAACAGTGGTAAACAAATCAAACTCTCATGAAAATAGACTTTACAACTTTAAGTAAACACAAACTTCTGAAAACAACCATTTTAAACACGTGGTTTCTTAGAACAAGTATTTTTAGTTTCAAGGCTATAAGACAACTATTCTTGGAACTATTTTTTAAAGGTCTTTCAGTAATGCACGAAAGCTCTTTTAGTTGATTTAGACAAATGCTCATTTCCGTAAGCACAAGATACAAAAAATATAGATCAACTGCATTTTTGAGTAACAGATACGTAGCTGTTTTCTTGTGTCTCTCATCAGGCGAAGTGGTTAGCGCTTTTAGACATTGCCGTCGATGGTCTCTCTCTCCTTCGCAGCACTTAGACTGTTAACTAAGGCTTACGCCTTTTGTCTTCGGTTCCATTTCTAACCAAGGTCAAGTTCACGAATATAAATCTTCTGTTTTTCTGATTTCAAAGTTAGAATTATTTTAATATTTCACCATTGAGGATAATCATTAGTTTTTTTGTGAATATCTGAATTTTTTTTCCTATTCTTAGACATTTCACCTATCCATATAAGCACAGATGCTTGCTAAGAGATTAAAAAATTGGATTAGGTAGTGGGTTTTGGGTGCTCATTGTATTATTCTTTATGCTTTTCTCTATATTTGAATATTTTTATAATACAAAGTTGCAAAAAAACAGATCTATTTATATAACTATTAGAGACATCTAGGAATGCTACAAAAATGATGAGAGAAGATGAGGAGTCAGCCATGGGACGGGACGTAGGAGCTGTTTGACGGGTAAGCAGAGAGTTACTCCCCTCTGTTTCTTCCTCATGGAGGGCAGAAATTTTCTGGTGTGTGGCAGGAGATATTTAGCTTGGATACAACCAGGATGGCCTTCTGTGGGAGACCACACAGTTGCTTTGTCTTGAGTAACTTTAACTCCATAGATGCTGTCTGTCTAATATTCGAGACCACCTATATCTAGCCCTTTGATTGGAGAGGGGAGACATCAGAATGGTCCTTCAAAGAGACCCATGGGCAGCTGAAGCTCACCTGACTGTGTAGAGTTAACAGGATGGTGTCCCACTGCCCTGAAAACGTTGGGATGGTGCCAGGCAGGGATGTAGATTAGGTTCTGCCTGCAGTGGACCACTGAGCTCCACAGGTTCCCTCTGTGGAGTAGCCTCTGCCTTGTCTCACCAGAGTGATTCCATCAGAACTTTGAGCACAAGCTGGGGAGTGCCCCTCGAGTTCACAAAACCCAGCTCTTTGTTCTCCTGGGAACGACTAGTTCATACCAACCTGGCGTGTACAAAAGCATGAGATTTTACAAAAGAAACAATCTTCATGACATTGGTCAGGCAAATTTCCTTGACACTAAAAAGTCATTCATGCAAAACATTAGTTGGTGCCCACTCTATCCGGAGCCATACTGAGAATATTCAGGCTACTGGAGAGTTTCCAGGGTGCCATGCACAGAACACCTGGCGTACAGGTTCTGTATTCTGACCTGGATGTAAGTCCTGACCCTCCCATTGACGAGCTATGTAAGTTTGGAAGCAAGTGCCTTATTAGTCTCTGTGCCTCAGCCTCCTCCTTGGTGGACTGGGAATCATGAAAACAACCCCTAGCTCACAGGTCTGCTTGGAGGATTGGAGAGAACAAGTGAAAAGTGCTTGGAATGGCACATAGTACGTGCTCAGTAAACATTAACTATTATTATTTAGCACGGTTGAGTTATATCCTTTTTGACAAGCCCCAAGCTCCTCATTTTCCAACTACTCATCTACCTTACACAGGCCCCAAGTTACCTCAGGCCCGAGAAGCAGTTACTCTAGGGTGTTCCTGATCACCCAGCTGGAGGGGGCTTCCCAGTTCTCAGGAGCTTCTTGCCTTTCTAGCCTCATCAAAACATTAAATTCTCAGGTGGCAGGACTCTGACCCTTGCTGTTGGATTTATGGGTGAGGGAGCAAGTAAATCATCCTACAGACATGACCTTGGAGTCTCTCTTTCTGTCCATTCTGCCTGAACTAAGATTCATTTAGCTCTACCACCACGAGTCCCAGGGTCTCTGCTGGATTGTCCTTCATCTATATCCAGGATTAACACTCCTAACAAGACCTTGGCATAAGCCATTTTTGGGAGAATTTGTGAATGTATGACCATCTAGGACAGGCTTAAATGCTGTATTTGGGTTGTTTCCCAGTTTCTATGCAACTTTGAAATTTGGAGCCCCAAGTATCGATCCCTGAGGGAAGCTTTCCCTTCTCTGGAGTGAAGTTGTGGGGCTTCTCTGGAGACTCATCACAGCACTGCAATAATGAGGCCCCAGCTGCTTCAAATTCCTTGGCTGTTGATTGCTCCAGCTTTAAAACTGGAAGTCTGTCCTTTTCCTCCCAGTTGCAGAGCATAGTAACTTTGGAAAAGTTTAATGAGCCTGGCAGAGGGAGTGAGGGGCTAATGGCAGGCAAGGCCCTGGCAAGGGCTGGATCAGCGGGGTATGACCATGGGCGCTGTGTGGTTGTGGTGGGTGGGAGTGGACCATCTTCCAGGAGCTGCAGGATAATTCCTTCTCTGTCCCTTTCCTAAGAGTCTTTGCTTGTCCCTTGACCTCTTCACCCCCCATCTTGCTGAGCTTGCTCCAGCCATGATGGCCTTCTGCTTCTTCAGCCATACCAGCTCATGTCCGTCTCAGGGCCTGGGCTCCACCCCGGTGGCTTCTGCTTAGTACCCCTCGTATTCTGTCCATCTTAGATAAAATAGAATCCGTCCGTGTTATTCTTTGTCTCTTTATTCTGTTTAGTCACTTTTATTCATAACATTACTTCACATTTTATTTACAGATTCCATTTGTTTGTCTTCCCTACTAGAACAGAAACTCTGTGAGAGCAGAGACGGATCTGTTCATTGCTGTATCTCCCTCTATGCTTAGAATAGGTGTGACATAGAGTACGTGGCTAAATAAATATTTTCTGATGAAAGTGAGAAGGCAACACATCTCTTGCCCAGAGGAGTCCTTGTATGGAGCAGAGTAATTGTGAGGTAGGGGCATAAGGGGAGACATGAGCACCTCTGGAAGCATTTTGCAGGGGTTTGGGGTATAAGAAGCAGGAGTGCCTTCTGAGAGGGGGATATGAAACATGAGAAAACTGAGGGTAAATCACTTAGACCAATTTCTGTCCTTTTGGGATGATGGACCTCTCTCTGAGCACTAGCACCAGTTAACTCAAGATGTCTTCAGCACCTTTGATTGCTCTGCTGAGACCAGCTTAGTATGGTTTTATCCCTGGGACTCAAGAATGGGACCTAAAGTGATGTGAGGTAGGGAGGATGGACACCAAGAAATATAGACTAGCTTCCAGCCAGACAGGACCATTCCCTTGTTCAAAATACACCTTACACTTTGACGCTTGCCTGCTTTGGCTCCCAACATTTCTCCTAAAAGGGGTACTCTCCCTCCTCTTCCCACTTTCCAATTGCTAACCCCTTTTCAAGGTCTAGTTAAAATTCTTCTTTTGTGAAGCCTTCCTAGACATTGTGGGGAAGAGCAACCTTTCCATCCTCATATCTCTTTTGAGTCTTACCGCTTACACATTCTTGACATTTGGGCATGAATGATTTGGGGGCAGTTCAGGTAACTAACTAACTAACTAACTAACTAACTAACTATGAAGCTTTTGGTTTCTCTGGCCTTCAAAGGTCACCCTTCCCTCTGGTGCTTGAAAATCACAAGAATCCAAGTCTGGATCCTGATTGGCAACTGAGAATTTAGTAGTTTATTAAATCTGCTCCCATGTAATTCCCAGAGGAATATTTACATTTTCTGTCAGTCTCTATTGGTTTTGAAGTTCTGTTGGTGTTCTGGCCACATGTGATCAGCTTCTGCAGCTGCTAGAGCTCTCCCCATACCTCCTCAGCCCAAGTGCAGACAAAGAGCCCTCTATTATCTGACCAAGTACACCAGAGACTGGCTATAACACCTGCCAAGACAGCTTTGTCCAAAAGCCTTGGGATAATAAAAGAGAATTCTAGTGTAGAAAAAAGATGAGAAAAACCCATAGGACAAAATACAAGAAATTATTCTTCTAAGAGTCCCACAGCCATATATACAAAATATATACAAACTTTTTTTTTAAATTTATACTTTCCTGGTCCTTCCTTATGTTGCCACATTGCCTTCTGCCATGTAATGCCCTCCCTCCCTCTCTCTCTGCTCTGGTTGCCCTGGGTGCAGGACCCTGGTCTCTGAGACCCAATGAAAAGGGAAAACCCCATTTGGCCCTAGGCTCACTTCCCAAGACACATTCTATTCCTCAGAGTTGGATCTCTTTCCTCAGTGCAAGTCATTTCAGTGTCAGCAAGGAGAGCAATGTAGGCATGGTCTTAAGCCATTGAGAATAAGATTGTGTCTTTACAACAGTAAAAGTTTATCCAAAATAAACACAGTCTACAGATGACATGATACTGTAAATAGAGAACACTATCGATTCCACCAAAAAGCTAGTAGAATTGAATTCAGGAAAGTAGCAGTAAATATGCAGAAATCAGTTACATTGCTATACACCATAAGTGAACTATCAGAAAGGGAAACTAAGAAAACAACCCATCACAATTGCATCAAAAAAAAAAATAAATACCCAGGAATAAATTTAACCAAGGATGTAAAAGACCTGTACTCAGAAAATTGTAATACACTGAAGAAAGAAATTGAATAAGATACAAATAAGTGGAAGCTCATATTATGTTCATGGATAGGAAGAATTAACATCATTAAAATGTTCATACTACCCAAAGCAATCTATAGATTCAACACAATTCCTGTAAAAATATGAATGGTGTATTTCACAGAACTAGAACAAATATTCCAAAAATTTATATAGAACCACAAAAGAACCCAAATGGCCACAGCAATCTTGAGAAAGAACAAAGTTGAAGGAATCATAATACCTGCTTACAAGGCCATAATAATCAGATAGCAAGGAACTGGCATAAAAATAGATATATAGATCAATGGAACATAATAGAAAGCCCAGAAATAAACTTGCACCTTTATGGTCAATTAATATTTGACAAACAGGCAAGAACATACAACGGGGTAAAGATAGTCTAGTCAATAAATGGTGTGGGGAAAATTGGACAGACATGTGCAAAAAAAGAAACCAGATCACCTTCTTACACCATACAAAAGAATAAACTCAAAATGGATTAAAGACTTAAATGTTAAACTCAAAACCATAATAGTATAGGAAATGGAGCTGGCCAAGATGTAGGTGTAGGTGGATACACTTTGCCTCCTCACACAACAAAAAGGACAACAACAAATTAAAAACAAAAAATAAGACCTGCCAGAAAATCAAACTGTATGGAAGTTTGACAACCAAGGAGTTAAAGAAGAAACATTTATTCAGACCAGTAGGAGGGGTGGGTAGCTGGGCGGAGAGGAGACTTGGCAAGGTGCCAGCTGGAGAATGGGGCGAGCAAGGTGGTGGCTGGAAGTCCCACATTTGCCTGCAGATAAACCAGGAGGAACAACCTGGGAGCGAGATAGACCATGCAACCCAGAGTTCCAGCACGGGAAAAGAAAGCCTCAAAACCTGTGACTTTAAAAACCTGTGGGGGTTGAGGCAGCAGGAATACCTTCCAGCCTCACAGGAGAGTTCATTGGAGAGACCCACAGGGTCCTAGAACATACACAAAACCACCCACTTGGGAATCAACACCAGAAGTGCCCAATTTGCTTGTGGGTAGTGGGGGAAGTGACTGAAAGTCAGCCGAGAGCTGAGCAAGTGGCATTGTTCCCTTTAGGACCCCTTCCCCATATACAGCACCACAACACAGTGATGTGAGTTGCCCTGCCCCAGTGAACACCTAAGGCTCTGCTCCCTACTATGTAACAGGTACACTGAGACAAAGAAATATGGCTCAAATAAAAGAACTGATTAAAACTCCAGAAAAAGAACTAAGTGATGAAGAGATAGTCAACCTATCAGATGCACAGTTCAAAACACTGGTAATCAGGATGCTCACAGAATTGGTTGAGTACGGTCACAAAATAGAGGAAAAAGTGAAGACTATGCAAAGTGAAATAAAGCGAAATATACAGGGAACCAACAGTGAAGGGAAGGAAACTGGGACCCAAATCGATGATTTGGAGCAGAAGGAAGAAATAAACATTCAACCAGAACAGAATGAAGAAACAAGAATTCAAAAAATGAGGAGAAGCTTAGAAATCTCCAGGATGACTTTAAATGTTCCAACATCTGAATCATAGGTGTACCAGAAGGAGAAGAGGTAGAACAAGAAATTGAAACTTATTTGAAAAAATAATGGAGAACTTCCCTAATCTGGCAAAGGAAATAGACTTTCAGGAAGTCCAGGAAGCTCAGAGAGTCCCCAAAAAGTTGGACCCAAGGAAGCACACACCAAGGCACATCATAATTACATTAGCCAAGATTAAAGATAAGGAGAGAAGCTTAAAAGCAACAAAAGGAGATAGTTACCTACAAAGTAGTTCCCATAAGACTATAAGCTGATTGATTCCTCAAAAGAAACCTTATAAGCAAGAAGGGCCTGGAAAGAAGTATTCCAAGTCATGAAAGGTAAGGACCTACACCCAAGATTGCTCTATCCAGAAAAGCTATCATTCAGAATGGATAGGCAGATGAAGTGCTTCCCAGATAAGGTCAAGTTAAAGGAGTTCATCATCACCAAGCCCTTATTATATGAAATGTTAAAGGGACTTATCTAAGAAATAGAAGAGGATAAAAAATATGAATAGTAAAATGACAACAAACTCAAAACTGTCAACAACTGAACCTAAAACAAAAACAAAGTAAGCAAACATGTAGAATAGTAATAATATCACAGAATTGGAGATCACATGGAGAGTTATCAGCAGGGAAAGAAAGGGTAGAGAATGGGGAAAAAAGCACAGGGAATAAGAAGCCTAAATGGTTGGTACAAAATAGACAGGGGTAGGTTATTTAGTATAGGAAATGGAGAAGCCAAAGAACTTATATGCACGACCCATGGACATGAACTAAGGGGGGCGGGTTGCTGGAGGGAAGGGGGGTACTGGGCAGAGGGGTGCAAAGGGGAAAATTTGGACAACTGTAATAAGCATAACCAATAAAATATACTTAAAAATTTCACATTGCAAAAAGAAACCATAAAACTCCTAGAAGAAAACATAGGTAGTAAAATCTTGGACACTTCTCATAGCTATATGTTTTTGATATATCTCCTTGGGGAAGGGAAACAAAAGAAAAAAATAAACAAATGGGATGACATCAAACTAAAAAGTTTTTTTCACAGCAAAAGAGACCATCAACAAAATGAAAAGACAACTCACTGAATAAGGAGAACGTATGCACAAATGATATATCTGATAAGGGGTTAATACCGAAAATTTATAAAGAATTTATTCAACTCGCCCTGACCAGTATGACTCAGTTGGTTTGGTGTTGTTCTGCAAAGTGAGAGGTCACCAGTTTGATTCCCAGTCAGGGCACATGCCCTGGTTGCAAGTTCAGTCCCTAGTTGGGGCTTGTATGAGAGACGATTGATATTTCTCTCTCACATCAATGTTTCTCCTCCTCTCTTTCTCCATCCCTTCCCTTTTCTCTAAATAAAGAAATAATTTAAAAAAATGTATACCACTGAACACCCCAAAAACAGACCAGTTAAAAAATAGGCAAAGGTCTGACACATCTCCAGAGAGGTGTCAAAGGTATAAATGGACAATAGATATATGAAAAGATGCTCAACGTATCTAATCATCAGAAAAATGCAAATTAAAGCCACAATGAGATATCCCCTCACACTTGTCAGGATGGCTGTCATCAATAAATCATCACACAGAAAGTACTGGAGAGGATGAGGAGAAAAGGGCACCCTCATGGACTGTTTGTGGGAATCAGATTGGTGCAGCCACTGTGGAAACAGTACGGACTTATCTCAAAAAATTAAAAATGGAACTGCCTTATGACCCAGTGAATCCACTCCTGGGAATATATCTAAACAAACCTGAAACACTAATTTGAAATAATATATGCCCCTCTGTGTTCACTGTAGCATTATATACAATAAGCAAGATTTGAAAATAGCCTTTGTGTCCATCAACAGATATGTGGATAAAAAAGCTGTGGTATATTTATACAATGGAATACTACTTAGCCATAAAAAGGAAATCTTACCTTTTACAACAGCATGGATGGCCATAGAGAGTATTATGCTAAGTTAAATAAATCAGTCAGAGAAAGAGAAGTATCATATGATTTCACTTATATGTGGAATTTAATGAACAAAATAAACTAACAAACAAAATAGACGCAGACTCATAGATACAGAGAACAGACTGACAGCTGAGAGAGGGGGGTGGGTAGGGACGCTGGGTGAAAAAGGTGAAGGCATTAAGCAAAACAAAATAAAACGAAACTCAGACATGGACAATAGAGTGGTGATTAGCAAAAGGAAAGGGGGCTTGGGGGAGGTAGAAGAGGGTGAAGGGGGGATAATGGTGGTGGGAAGAGGCCTGACCTGGGTGTTGAATGGCCAATACAATGTACAGATGATGTGTTGTAGAACTGTACACCTGAAACCCATGTAATTTTGTTAACCAGCATCACCCCAATAAATTCAATAGAAATTGAAAACAAAACAAACGCAGCATATTCCCAAAATTTAATCAGAAAATGTCTGGTAATTTAAATGTAACTTATTCTGGCTTCTAGGCCTTACATTTAAAAAAAAAATATTGAGGTTTAAGCTCATTAGAACACTCTGTTTTTTAAGTTTAAATGTGTTCTATATCTTACAGAATCAGCAGAACTGTAAAGCATTTAGGAGGAGTACAGTGGTATCATTCCAAGGAAGCCCAAGGGGATCTGTCCCTCCTTTTTGAAGAGTCAGGTTGTGTCTGGGGATGGGTGGGTGGTGTTTCGTGAGTCACACTAACAAAAGTGTGCTTATGGGTGATGAACATTTTAGAATGACACGTTATTAATTTGCACGAGAAAGAGGACTGCTAGACCAGACAGTTTCTGCCCACTGTGTTTGCTGGCTTTGCGCTCTTCCTCCAAGTTTGAACCACACACTGACCTTTCTTCGACCCTTTTAAAAAGAACGTTGTGTTTTTCCATTTCAGCCAGTGGTGTTCAGTCTGGAGAAGTCTCAGGAAGCCCATAGTACTTAAAAAAAAAAAAAAAAAAAAGAATTCCTCCCTAGTCATTCTGCCTGTCAGGTTGTAGGCAGTGGTCTGTCTCCCAATAGGAGCCCAAAGTATTCCCAAAGAGAGAGCAGGGGCAGCCACTCCCTGGATGAACGCACCCTTCCTGGGACGGAGCTCCTGGGAACTGCAGACCTGGGCAACCAAGAGGCGCGCTTCTCTCCTCCACCACCAGGAGTCTGCCTGGAGCTTGAGAGGAAGGCAAGTCACCTGCAGGTTAGAAGACACCAGGGAGACGCTGTAAGTGCCTGGGTACTTGCCAAGAACTTAGGAATGTGGGAAACAAATGCTCCCAAATCAGTGGTTCTTAATCTTTTTTGAATCACAAAGCCATTGGAAAATTTGACTCTTCCCACCTCTCTCCCTTTCTAGACACACTATTTTGCATCTAATTCAAGGGATTTCCCAGCATACCCTGAAGTTCATCTGTGGACCTTCTTCTCTAGACTATAACTCTGGAGGGCAAGGAATGGGTTTGTTCTCTGATACGGGTGTGTTCGGCATCTACTAAAAGTGCCTGAGGCACAGGAGGTGTCAGACGTTTGTTGAGTGGTAGAGAGACAGAGCAAACTTGCACTTGCCTGGCAGAGGTCAGGCCGGTGGCATCAGCACCTCCAGAGGCTTTGATAGTGATGGCCCTGTCACTGTTCCTGACATTTAAAGCCAGGGCTGATGAAGATGAGCCCTTCATTCTTCAAATTCTTGGTCCTGACCTAGTCTGGTGATCCGAGACGTACTGGGTCAATAGGGGTGGCAGGGAAGACATGAGAAGTGACATTTTGAGGGTTTTCACATTGCTACCCAGTTTTTACCATGGATTTCATAACTGTTTTCTTCTAAATGTTTCTCTGAAGTCAACATTCAGCCATTTATGCATGCTGCATTTACTGAGCATCTTTAGGGTCTACTGTGTTCCAGGAGGGGGCTTGATGGTGCTGAGGTCCTCAAACCTCAAGGAGGATCAGAGTTCTAGTCCTCATTTTATATGCATATAGATAGGAGGGGCACGTCTTACCTCTATTTACTGCAGAACTCAAGGCACTAATGTAAGTGGATGCTCTGAGGAATGGGCTCAGGGAGCATGTCAATGGTGCCCGGCTGTGATGGATATTATCTGCTCTTCCTTATTGGCTATGTCAAAGCCTTACCTCTTGCCCAGCCAAAATATGCTGTTGTTCCAGCTTAGTAATAGACGTTTTGCCTTACTGTTTTTTAATTTTTCAGTTACTTTTTCATCATGCTTGTTCTTCATAACCTCTTCATGCATTCAGTGCTGTTGACACTTTTGCCATCTTGAATTGCTCCTCCCCTATTCACTAACACTGCGTGACTGTTTCTGTCATTTTGCTTTCGTATTCTTCTTGTTTCTCATGGTGACTCCTCTCCTGCCTTTTTAAAAAAATTTTCACGTGAGGACATGCTCATTGATTTTAGAGAAAGGGGAATGGAGGGAAAGAGAGAGAGAAAAATAGATGTGAGAGAGAAACATTTGCCTCTCATATGCACCCCGAACCAGGATAGACCCCCAAAACCTAGGCATTACCATGCCCTGAATGGTAATCCAATGTGTGGCCTTTTGGTGTAGGAATGATGCTCCAACCAACTTAGCCACAGGGGTCAGGGGTCCTTCTCCAGCCTTTTAACTGAAGGCCTTCTCTGAGGTTCCATTCCTTTTTTTCTTCTCTACACAAACTTCTCCAGAGTATAGAGTTTCATACCTACTCACTCACTCACTCACTCACTCATTGTTGAGCCTTTCTTGTATCCCTTACATGGTACTGAGGCTTAGGGAATACCAAGAGGATCAAAATCTAGTTTCTGCCTTCAGGGAGTCATGTAAATGGTAGCCTGACATAGGACCTGGCTCTTTCTACTTACATTCTAGTGCTCATTGCTCCCAATTTAAAGACCATAAGGTTCAATTTCAACCCCACATCTTCCATGAAACCTAGGCGTGTACTTTCAGCCTTCGCTGGTTTTCTTGTCCTCCAAACTGCTGTAGTCAGGAGAGCTGGGCTTTACTTCTTCAACAACGTTGTTCCCTTGGACAGTTCACTTACCCTGCATTGGACTCAATAGCGCCATCTGTGGAATGAAGAGGTCGGAGCACTAGGCTCCTCCCATCACCAGACTTCCGTGGTTGTCTGATCATATACACCTGGAGGGGGGTGGGGGCTAATGCAAAACAGCAAATACATAGTGAAGCTAATACTTTTTAAAAGCTTATGAATAGCATCCTCATGAAGGTTGTTAGTACATCGCAAAATTGTTGGTTGGATCCGGAAAATATTTGTTCTTGTCACCCACTTGCTGGAACCACTAACATGCTCAGGTAAATAAAAAGCAGGCATGGGAGTGGCTGGAGTTAAGGAAGGGTAAGGCAGCAGCCTTCAATTGTCCTCATTGCTCTAAGGCCATCGGCCTTTATAGTAATTTTGGGGCTTAATCTATAAATTTATGAATGCTATTTGTGTTAAATAAATTTCTGTGCAGTAAGAATTCCACTTTGGATCTTAAAAAAGAACTCTGATTAAAGAAAAAATCTCTGATACCATGTTCTTAGTCAATGATAATTTGAATTTGAAAAACAGGTGTGGTCAAGCTAGTTGACTAAAGGGGTGTTTATGTGTGTGTGTAATGATAAAATATTATATGGCAATATTGAAAATGAGTCACACACAGCATGGCTGAATCTCTCAAATACAAGGTTGAACACAAGGTTTGGGATGGCCATCCCCAAAACAATACATGATTCCATTTGTATGCATTTCAAAAAACGGGCAAAAATTAACCCATGTTGTTAGACATCAGGATGAAGGTTACCTTTGGGGTGGAGGTAGGATCTTGAAAGGGACTCCTGAGGTGCTGGTACTATTCTATCTCTTGACCTGGGTGGTGGTTACATGAGTGTGTTGTTCACTTTATAATAATTCATTGAGCTTATGACTTGTGCACTTTTATGTATATCTGTTTTATTTAAATAAAAAAGGTTAATAACATAAGTTCTACATTGTGGATCTCTGATTCCAAGTACAAGAAAAGTATTTCTTGAGAGGGAGAGCCCTGTGCAGGTTTGAGCAGTAGGGACAAGAGCTGGGCCCTGCAGACTGGGTGGGTGGAGAAGACGTTTCCAGTGCTTGGACACGTGGGGACACAAGGCCAGTTTGGCGCGGAGTAAAGACAGTGATTTGACTGAAGTACAAGATGTGTATGGGAGTGTGTAAGGTGGGAGCCCAGGCTCGGAGGTAATTCTGGGAGAGGTTAGGGTGGGGCTCCTGAGTGTCAGGCTGAGCAGCTTCGGTTTTTTTCTTTTGGATGGTGGGAGATCACTGAAGACTTGGTCTGTTGATAGAAGTACTTTGGGATGTTGGAGAGGACGGTACGAGGTAGCGTGGACTGGTAGGGGTAAACCCAGTAGTCCTGACGGGACTAGAAACGGGCAGACAGAGGACTGCACTGGGGGCTCTCTACGATCTTCTCGGTGGTGTTAATGTTGGCTAGCGTTCTGACTTCAGGTTTTGCTAGCGTAGACATGTTTGGGTTTGCATCTTTTCCTAAGTGGGCCTCGGGGGCACCGGGCTCAGATTTGGTATTCAGGGACAGCTTTGTAAATTGTGCCCCTGAGGACTCCCTATGATTGGATCCTTCTCTGAAAGTGTATGCTCTCACCTGAGCCAATCCTGCCCACCCTACCCCACCCCACACCGGTGGAGGTCCAATCACGGATTCCAAAAGCAAGACCCTTCCATAGTACTGTCGCTTTCAGCCCTGAGAGTTCCCAGTCAGTTTGTGGCAGTAGAGGCCTCAGTGTTACTGTGCCTACACCCAGGCTGCTGTGGGGGCAGGGCATGCTGGAGGTGGCCAGTGGCCTCATCTAGGCTGATGTGAGTATTGCTGAGTCCCCATCTGTGCGTCTTGCTCTGAGTATTGCTGACCTATCTGTGGAATGTGGGAGACAGAGGAGTATGTTCTTCAATACGGAAATCCTAGGCTAAGAGGGTTAACAAAATTCTCACATAGAGAATTTTCCCTTTGCCTCCCCTCTTGGTAGACAACCAGATTTTTTTGTTCAAGGAGAACACAATTGAGGCAAAATTGTGACCTGACGAGATGTATCCCAGGGCAGAAGTGATAGGGTTCCAGGGTGGGATGTCCAATGTCTCAGTGGGAACAAGGAAAACAGGATTTGTTCTTTGCCAAAGTCATAGAACAGCAGAGCTTCTTGAAATAACAGCAACACTTGATATGATGGTTCACGATTTCCTAGGGTACTTTCTATGAATTATCTTATTTTCCATTTTGAGCTTCTCAACCAGTCTGTGAGAAAGATTGGAGAAAAGAACACTATCTCTGTTTTTCATGTGAAGATTCATGTGTGGATGTCCAGGAAGATAAGGTGGTTTGTCCAATCTTAAGGGTGATAAGAGGTGGCACTTTAAACCAGGTGTCCTGGCTCCAAGTCCTGAGTTTTCTCAATGGATTATATTCCTTCTTCAAGAGTTTTTTAAAATCCTCACCTGAGGATATATTTATTGATGAGAGAGAGAGAGAAAGAGAGAGAAACATTAATCAGTTGCCTCTCGCATGCACACTGACTGAGGATCAAACCTGTAACCTAGGTATGTGCCCTGATGGGGGATCATGATGCTCCAACCAACTAAGCCACCTGATCAGGGCTCCTTTTTCAAGATTTTTGACTGTTCTTCAGTCATCCTAGAAGAAATGTAGCCCTGGGGATACTTGGCCTGCCAGTCTCTGAAAAAATCTCATGGGTAGATGTTACATGTTGGATTGAGGAGACAGAAGAAGAATAAATGAGAAAAGCAAGATGGTAATTGTTGCCTATTAGGTGAGCACAGTGTTTCATTTCCAATTTGCCCCAGAATCACAAAGCAACGAACACTGGGCTGCAGGTGCTGAGCAGGACTGGGGAGGGGCCAGGGAAGATAGTAGCAGGAGAGGGGTCAAAGCATCATCCTGTAGCTTGGTGGAGAGGCGCTTTCGCACCCCCACCCCGCCCCAGCCTGGTCAGGCTGTGCAGACAGCATGGGAGGCTCCAGTTGGTCAATGGATGGCTTAGCTAAACTGAAGGCCACTTCTTCATCTGCCTGGGGTAAGAGCCCCAGAGGATTCATGGGCCCCTCAGTGCTGGAGTGGGTGCTGCACCCTGTATCTTCCTGAGCAGCATAAATATTCAACAGGCTAGACCTTTCAGTTGTCTACACTATGTGCGTGCTCATCAGGGAAGACTTCCCAGTGGAGCAGAAATCCAAATGAGTTAGGAGGGGTTCATTTCACCTGTCAGAGCTGCTGATCTAATGTGGATGGAGCTCACTGTCAAGGTGGCTTTTCATCAAGATAATTACTGTAGAAGGTCCTAGGTGGCAGCAAAGCCCAGATGAGCAGACTGAACCAACCCCCGAGGGGCCTCCAGTTGAGGCGAGTGCAGCTTTCCTGGGCTGCCTAGAAGGCAGAGTTCCTCTTCTAATCTGAGGCGTGTATCGTGGCCTTCATTACACTTCTTGATAATTTAGGTATAAAGGAATGATCTTCCACTGGGTGCAGTAGCAGTTCCTGCAAAGATGTGTTCTGAGAGTTAAATGACTTGCCTTGTTCCTTCAGCTGAGCATTTCCAAATTTGGTGGCAAAGCCCAGGTTCACTCTCTGTTATCATTCTTAATTTTGTAGACTTTGAATAGATCTGCGGGCAGTAATTGCCATGTGCGTGTGAGCAACTGTCTCCTAAGCCCAGGGGTCAGAGCCTCTCCCTAGGGCCATGGGCTTTGCCCTCACTACATTCCTTCTTAAAGATTTCCGGTGACGACCCATGCTATCACACGGACGAACCTTGGAAACATGGTAAGTGAAAGAAGTCAGACATAAAATACCACACATTATATGATCTGTTTAAATGAAATGCCCAGACTAGGCAAATTTACAGACTCATAAAGTAGGTAATAGTTGTCAGAAGTTGGAGGGAGTTGATTAAAAAATATATTAAAAGCTATTGATTTGTATACTTTAAACAGGTGGATTGAATGTGAATTGTATCGCAGGAAAGCTTCCAAAAATAATGAAAGATCCTTCTGCAACACAGACACAGTGAGCTGGCAGGAGAGACTGCAGATATGACGTCACTGTGCTGAAGTGGGACAGGTCTTGGGGACAGTGTCATGCAGGAATGGCTAATACAGAATTCTGACTCAGCTGAGGCTGGCGGAGGTTAACTCAGTCCTGAGGATTTTTAGTTGTCTTCCTTTACAAATTTGTTCTTCTGTTTCCTAGTCCAGTCCATAGACCCTTCGGTCACTAGTAAGAACATGGCTCCTTCTATCTCATGTCCACGTCAACCTTTCATGGTTATCTGAGCCCATTTAACCTTGTCCCTGGAATCTGTTCCCTTGACATTTGGTTTGATTTCTGGACTAATGGCCCAAGGTCAATGTCCTGTGAAAGCAACTTTGCTTGTTTTTACTTTTTTCTCCATTTGTAATTTTCCTGAACTCAGGTTCCTTCACATTTTTTAAGACCAAGAGCTGTTCAGGGCAAGTATTTTCTGAAGACTTGTGGCCATCGCAGACCCCGTCACAGCCAGCACTCAGCGTGTGCCGGCTCACCTGCGTTCCCCTCACCCTCATAACCACGTCTGTGCACAGTCGGTAATCCACATGTATGTTTCCTCTTCAGGTAGCTCTAACTTTTTTTTAATATAAAAAAAACACTGGTTCCTTGTGAAAAATACAGAAAATAGAGGCAATGAAGAAGAAAGTAGTGATCCCCTGGAGTCCTACCATAGGGTAATGACCACTCCTACCACTTTGGCATACATTTTCTTTATTATCTTTGTAAGTACAAATTTTGGCACCTGTTAAAGAATATGTTTAATGTTTACCAACATCTATATTTCAAAGCTCAATGATATATTTGACACCATTGAGCCCATCACCCAAATCCAAAATGGATAATTACTAATACTGATTCCTAGCCCATGCTCTGCCTTCCCACTCCAGAGGTAACCCCTGTTCCTAATTTTGTGTTTATCATTCCCCCCCTTTTTTAAAAAATTATATTTTGTTACACTGTGCAATGCCTATACAATATATTATTTAGTTTTGTTTGTTTTTAAGCTTAAATTTAAAAAATCTTACTGTGTGTAGCCCCTTGGGATTGCCTTTTCTCGAATGTTTCTGAGATTCATCCCTACTGTTGATTGAGCTGCAGTTCATTCATTTCATTGTTCTCTAATATTCCATAGTGTGGTCCAACCACTATTTGTTTCTTCTCTTGCCTTTGGATGGACATCGGTCTGTCTTTTCCTTCCTTCCTTCCTTCCTTCCTTCCTTCCTTCCTTCCTTCCTCCCTCCCTCCCTCCCTCCCTCCCTCCCTCCCTCCCTTCCTCTCTCTTTCTACTGTGAATATTCTTGCTTGTCTTCTGGTGCATATGTACAAGTTTCTTTACCCATAAGGAGAATTATTGGGTCACAGAGCATATGAATGTTCACTTTTACAAAGTAATGACAAAATTACTTTCCAAAGTACATAATTATATAAATTTACATTCCCACCAGCAATGTGAAAGAATTCCTTTGGATCCATGTTCTCCCAGCACTTGTTATTGTCACATTTCTCTTGTTTTACAGTATAGTCGGTATAAAATGTTATCTTGGTATTGTCTTAATACGCATTTCCCTAATGACTAATGAGATCAAGTATCTTTTTTGTGCCTTTGTTGGCTATACTTTGTTCCTCTTTAATAGAATTCAGATCTTTTGCTTGGCCTATTTTTTTATTAGATTGCTTTTTATTATGGCTTTGTAAGAATCAACATATTGATTATATATTACAGATAAACACTTGTCCATTATCTGTGTCACAAATATGTTTTCCCCATTGTAATTGGCCTTTCAGCTTATTTTAGGGGCCTTTTAATAAACAGAAATTCTTAAATTTAATGTAGCTTAATTTATCAATATATTCTTTTTTTGTTTAGCACTTTTCAGATCTTTAATCAGTTTTTTTACCCCAAGGCTCAAAACAACATTCTCTTATATTTTCTCCTAAAAGTTTTCATTTTACTTTAATTTTTTTGTCCATCTAGAGTGGATGTTAGTGTGTGGTGTGAGGTAGGGAACCCAATGTCACTTTCCCCATGTGGGTCATCAGCTCTGCCAGGTTCCTTCGCCTCTGATGTACATCACTGTCTCATACTTGTGTGGGTCTGTTTCTTGGCTCTCTGGTTCTGCTGGTCAGTTTGTGTGTATTTGTGCCAATACCATCTTGACTTAATTACCTTATTTTTATGTCCTGCTCTCTACCTGGGCACGTCTCCCCCAGTTTCTTCTTTTTCAGCAATGTCCTGATTATTGTAGAACCTTTGCTGATTTACATTTTACCCCCAAAGTGGGATCACAATGTTATTACTAGTTTATAACTTGCTTTAAAAAACTTAATAATAATAATAATAATACATCATGACTATTTGTTGTTGCATAAAATGTGTCATTTACATAATATAGTAAAATGTAATTTTAACAGCTGCATGATATGTTATTGTTTGGATGTATCATAATTTATTTATTCCACCCCTCATTTCTGGATAGTTAAGTAGTTGCCAAATTTTCATTATCATAAGCAATTCTGTGATGAATATTATAACAAAGTCTTTTAACCCATCCATGACTATTCTTTCCTGATGGATTTCTGAGTCTAAGGATTTGCTCAGTTTTGAGTATTTTGATACAAATTGCTATATTATTTTTTAGAAAGTTTTAATGAACTGTGTGATGGTGTAGGTCTCAAGGCAGACACCTTTGTAAACAAAGAACATCATCACTTAAAAATGTTTCAATTTGATAGGCAAATACTTTTTTTAAAAAAAGATTTTATTTATTTTATCTTTAGAGGGGAAGGGAAGGAGAGAGGGAGAGAAATATCAATGTGTGGTTGATATTTCAACCTCTCGTGCATCCCCTGCTGGGAACTGGCCTGCAACCCAGGCATGTGCCCTGACTGGGAATCGAACCACTATCCTTTGGTTCCCAGGCCTGTGCTCAATCCATTGAGCTACACCAGCCAGGGCTGATAGGTAAATCCAAGTTAAATTTGTATTACATATCTAGTATGGATTAACACACTTTATGTTCATATTTTTCTAGTGAGTAGCCATGGGGTTTTGTACACTAAGTGCTCTCCTAAGCACCTTCTCCTTCTGTTCCATCAGAGGAACCGAGCTCTGTCACTTGGGCCCATGCGAATCAGACTGCCACCGTGGAGGAGTCTGTTTTGCTGGGATTTCCCCTCAGCAGGCAGGTGGAGCTGCTGTTCCTGGTGCTGCTGCTGCCCACATGCCTGCTGACCCTCTTGGGGAACCTGCTCATCATCTCCACTGTGCTGTCCTACTCCCGCCTCCACACCCTGTTGTACTTCTTCCTGTGCAGCCTCTCTATCCTAGATATCCTCTTCACCTAGTCATTTCTCCAAAAGTGTTGGCCAACTTAGCAACTGGGGATAACACCATCTCCTTTGCTGGGTGTATCGCCCGGAGCTGTTTCTACTTCTTCCTGGGCACAGTAGCGTTTCTTCTGCTGGCAGTCATGTTGCATGATCGCTGCACTGCTGTCTGCTGCCCCCTGCAGTGCACCACCATCCTGGGGCCTTCTGTCTGCATTGGGACCATCGTGTTCTTGTGGGTGGGGGGCTTCCTATCTGCGCTCTTTCCAGCCATCCTCGTCTCCCAGCTGCCCTTCTGTGGCTCCAACATTATTAACCCCTTCTGTGACAGTGGGTCCTTGCTGGCTTTGGTCTGTGCAGGCACCACTGCCATTGAGCTGATGGATTTTACGCTCTCATCCACCGTCATCCTCTGCTGCATAGTCCTGGTGGCTATTCCTATACTTACATCATCTCGACAACAGTGTGCATCCCTTCCTTTAACACCTGTGCTTCCCACCTGACGGTAGCTGTGATTTCTGGGGGCATCACAGTGTTTATCCATGTGACACCCTCCCACAAAGAATATCTTGAGGCCAACAAGATCCCTTTAGCACTGAGCAATGTTGCGACTCCATTTCTCAACCCCTTTGTATATGCTCTGAGGAATGACACAGTGTTGGGGGTGCTCAAGGACACGTGGACCAGGGTTCAGGCAGTTTTAGAGATGAGAATAATGACAATGCTGAGGAGCAAATTGTCCTCTTACAAAGACCAATAAGGGGAGGGGGCTAGTCCCTCTTCCTCTTTGCCACCATGTAGGCAACGAATAAATCCCCAGTAACAGAGAGATAGGACTTGCCTTAGCAAAGGGTTGAGCCAGCTAAGTGATTCCGAACGGTCTATAGTAGAAAGAAGACTGAGCTTGGAGACAGGGACTTGAACTCTGGCCTTGGTTCTAACTTGAACTCTGTGGCTACCGCCGTGTCCCTGTGTTACCAGCCACTCTGACCCTCAGCCCTCTCATTTGAAGTGTGTTAGGGCTGGACTGGATGATCTGTAAGTGTCATCACACTGAATATTCTGAGAACTGCAGAAAAGCCTAGCAGCCTAGCAAGTCCTAAGATGTTTGGCCCCATTTTCTGCTGACGACGACCCTTCTACCAGCTGGCACAAAGTCCTTCCTGGTCCCTTCCCCATGGACCCTCTTTCCTTCATCTTCCCTAGGAATCTTGCTAGGAATGAGCTTTATTCTCCAGACCACTGACATATCTTATGACCCATCATTTTTCCTTAGTGGATGTTTGCAATAATTGTGGTGGATATATGTAGTCTGTGGTATTTAATAATATGGCTTCTTATAATAGTACATATTTATAATATCCAACATGCTCACATTTTGATGCAAGATGTGACCCTGTTCCTCCAGCCTCCAGTGATGGACCTGTGGGGGCATGATCTGAAGGCACAATGTATTGCCTGACCAGTGATCTGTGTATAATTTGTGTGGCTTGGCTGGGACAGATCAATGGTGCAAACGGATGTCTCTTTTTGGGAGTTTGAACCAAGGGATGTGGAGACTGTACCAGACAACAGTGATGCTCCCCGTGGAAGCTCAAGTAGGCTTGGTGCCCAGAGTGGTCACTTTGGGGCCATGTATGAACTGCTGAGTCATTAGAGGAAACCAGTCTGGCCATTGAAGAGAATGGAGTTGGTGTGGAGAGCAAAATTGAGAAGAAATAGATGAGAGCCCTCTCAGCTGCAGAGACACAGAGTGAAGGGCCCTCTTCTCTACTGACTTCCCAGGCCAGTGAGCTGGCAGAGTTTCATTTCCCATTTCTGTGTTTGATGAGGTTGCCTGTACCCATAAATCAAACCCCTTTTTGTTGAGCTTTTTTGAGGTCTTTATTAGCCTGACTATAAAGTGGGGCTCTCTCGCTCTGCGCCAAGTGTAACTCTCTTCTTTTCTAGCTCCAAGGAGCTAGAAAGATGTCTGTTTTGAAATGAACTCTTAGTCTGAAATCTTGGTGCCCAAATACTGCCTGGGATGCTTCACTGGCACCATCTAGGCCTATGGTTCAGGTCAGTGCAAACCAAACTCTTCTGTGTCATCAGAAGCACTTCTTTCCTGTTCCTTTCGGCCTTTAGCACCACAGCATCCAATTTGCCTGAATTAACACCTATACTCCCCATGGAACTGGTCAGAAGGATACAGTGTAACTGAGGAAACTCTGTAGAGTGCTGTGGAAGTAAGTAAGACCAAATGAGAACAGAGGTATTTATCCAGAATTGGCTGTAGCAAGGGAGTCAGCCACCATCACTGGGGTTTGGCAGAGACTCAAAGTCAGGCAGGGAGTGAAAAGCTTTATAGCAGACGAAGAGGGTAAGGCTCAGGTGCGTTCTGATTGGAGGGTTTTGGCATGGGGAAACTGGAGGTGAGCTAACTACAAGCCAAGCATCTTTGTTTGTTTGTTTATTTGTTTTTTCATTCCGAGTCCTTTATTTTGATACATCTCTTAAATGGCTGCAATTTGCTGTAAGGGAGGTTTTTCCTAACAAATGTATCCAGACATAATTGACATATAACAAATGACACAAATTTAAAGGGTAAGTATAAAAAGTGTAAGTACATGTGAGACCATCACCACAATCAAGAAAATTAACAAACATATTCATCACCCTCAAAAGTTTCCTTATGCTTTGTCTCTTTTTTCTTTTTTCCCTGCGGCTGTCCCCCACAACTTGGTTCATAGCCGTGGGTCATGCATATAAATTCCTTGGCTTCTCCATTACCTATACTGCTCTTAACCTCTCCTTGTCTATTTTGTGCCTACCAGTTAGGCTTCTTATTCCCTGAAACTTTTCCTCCATTCCCTCCTTCCCCCTTCCAGCTGATAATCCTTTAAATGATCTCCATATCTATGATTCTGTTCCTGTTCTGCTTGTTTGTTGAGTTTGTTATTTGGATTCAGTTATTGATAGCTGTGATTTTATTGTCATTTTAATGTTCATCATTTTGATCTTCTTTTTCTTAGATAAGTCCCCTTAGCATTTCATATAATAATGGCTTGGTGATGATGAACTCCTTTTGTTTTACCTTGTCTGGGAAGCACTTTATCTGCCCTTTAATTCTAAATGATAGCTCTGCTGGATAGAGTAATCTAGGTTGTAGGTCCTTGCTTTTTATCACTTTGAATACTTCCTGCCAGTCCCTTCTTGCCTGCAAAGTTTCTTTTGAGAAGTCAGCCGATAGACATATGGGAACTTTTTTGTAGGTAACTCTCTGCTTTTTCTTGCTGCTTTTAAGATTCTGTTTTCATCTTTAACTTCTGGCATTTTAATTATAATGTGTCTTGGTGTGTTCCTCTTTGGATCCATCTTGTTTGGGACTCTCTGTGCTTCCTGGACTTGTATGTCTATTTCCTTCACCCAACTAAGGAAGTTTTCTTTCATTATTTTTTTCAAATAAGTTTTCAATTTCTTGCTCTTCCTCTTCTCCTTCTGTCACCCTTACGATTTAGAAGTTGGTACATTTAAAAATGTCCCAGAGCTTCCTAAGCCTATCCTCAATTTTTAAAATTCTTTTTTCATCCTGCTGTTCTGATTGAATGCTTTTTCCTTCCTTGTGTCCCAAATCATTGATTTAATTCTTGGGTTCATCCCTTCCACTGCTGGTTCCCTGTAGATTTTTCTTTCTTTCTTTTCTTTGTTTTCACTTAATGCCACCTTCATTTTTGCCTGGGTCCATTTTGTGCCATTGAAGTGCCCACTGCGTCCCTGGAGCATCCTGATAACCAGTGTTTGGAACTATGCACCTGATAGGTTGCTTATCTCTATTTCCTTTAGTTCTATTTCTGGAGTTTCATTCTGTTCCTTCATTTGGGCCATATTTCTTTGTATCCTCATTTTGGCAGCCTCCCTGTAGTTGTTTCTGTGTATTAGGTAGAGCTGCTTTGACTTCCTGTCTTAGCGCACCTGTTAATTGTATGGGGCAGAGTCTTAGGTAACCCCCAGAGCAGGGCACCCTGTCACCACTCTGTTGATCTGTGTGGGGGAGGGCTTGCAGAGGAGACAGTGCTGCTGCCTGGCCTCTGGATTTTTGCCTGGGAGGAAGCTGCCTCCCCACTTGCACTTCACGTTTTCCCCATACGCCACTGGTGCCCTTCCAGCTGTTGCCCTGGTGCTGAATCCCAGAGGGGGTGGGTCTGCATGAGTCCTAACTCTGTTGCAGGTCCTTTAAGATGACATAGTTTCTTCTGCTGTCCAAGTCCCCACTAGTGTTTACAGCCAGAAGTTATGGGGACTTATCTTCCTGATGCTGGCACCCTGGGCTGGGTGTTCTGGACTGGGGCTGGGATCCCTTGCTCCCGATGTATCCCTCCCATTTAAAAAAATTTTTTTAATGAACTTTTTAAAAACATTTTATTTATTTATCTTTAGAGGGGAAGGGAAGGAGAGAGGGAGAAAGGGAGAGAAATATCAATGTATGGTTGCCTCTTTTGTGTCCCTTGCCGGGAACTGGCCTGCAACCCAGGCATGTGCCCTGACTGGGAAACAAACCATGATCCTTTTGGTTCACAGGCCCACACTCAATCCACTGAGCTACACCAGCCAGGGCTGTATCCTTCCCATTTTTTAACCACCACATATGGATGTGGGACTTCCCATTCCAGTCTGCATGTCTCTCTGTGCCTCTCCATGTCTCTGCACCACCTACCCATCTGGATGAGTGTAGCTTCTTTAAATCCTTGGTGGTTGGTCTTCTATGCAGCTCAATTTTCTGACAGTTCTGAGTGATATGTTTTGTAATCTAGTTGTATTTTTTGCTATAGTTGTGTGTGGAGGTGAGGGGTTTTTACCTGTGCCTCCATATGGACTGGAATTCCCAAGCCAGGCATCTTTTGTGGTTGGTTTAGGTGGCTTTCTCTGATTAGTCCTGAGTTGAAAAGAGGTGGGGAGGGGATGGGGCAGTAAAAGAAATAAGAAAGTTGGCAGTCCTACCAATGGCCTGACCATTCTGGGCTGATTGCTGCAGAGGTGGTCGGTTGGCTTCCTGCCTGGTTGCTTCAGAGTTTATGGGTAAGTGACTGGCTATTACCCATTTGCACACTCAGTGTCTCAGTTCTTAACACATTGACAGTTCTTGTGGAATTTTAAAGTGTAAGCAGAGGAACAATCCTCCCAAAGCTGACAACCCATCTCATGAGCAACAGATGATGAAAGGTGAGCTTAGATAAACAGTTTATTTGGCAGTTTGTCAGGTAGGAATTGGAGTGGTAGAGACTGAGTTTCATTGATGTACTGAAGACTCTGCTTCTTTGAGTGACCCAAGCTCTAAGATTAGACCTTTGGTTGGTAGGTCCTGTCCAGGGCACACCCTGCTGCGGTACATCTGGCAAAGCAGCTAAGGTTCTGAGGCCCAGTCTTCCATGACGTTAAAGAGACAGCAGAATCTAAGGTCAGGCTGGTGGAGAGAAGGAAATGAGACCTCTGCTTCCCTACAGGAAGCTGAGACAGCCTCATACCCAAGTTCCCTGTGGAGGTTCATGACTCCTTGGTTGTCCTTCTCTCCCAGCCAGAAGGAGTCTTTAAACCACTGACCAAAAGTGTCTGAGTTTGCGTTTAAAAGCAGCAACAAATGTCCAAGTCCCCACTGTGAACCTTTATCCAAGCACTTCCATTCACTTGTTCTCTAAGCCTTTCATCCTTTATGGGATTGGGATGCTTGTCTGTCTGTCTTCTCCAAGAGATAGGAAGTGCCTTGGAGGACAGTGTTTCTCCTGCTAGGCATGCTCAATGAATAAATACTACGTAAAGTGAAAATGTGTTCAGTTTAGCAATAGTCTACTTTAAAAATGGAAATCTTAGTTTGGACTGGATTGGACCACTCACATTTCTTAAAAATTGATTTTTTGAGAGAGAGGAAGTGAGGAGAGAAACATTGATTTGTTGTTCCACTTATTGATGCATGCATTGGTGGATTCTTGCATGTGCCCTGACCGAGGACCAAACCCACAATGTCGGTATAGAGTAGTGGATGACGCTCTAACCAATTGAGCTACCTGGCCAGGGCTGGTCAACTCACATTTAAATAAAACAATTGAGCCCATCAAATAGAAAGAGAAACCAGCTTGAGGGAGCTGGGAGGGTGGTGTCCTGAGATGGCTGGTATCAGGAAATGATGATGTGTTCAGATATGGGGATGAAGGTCAACAAAGAAGAGTTTTTCATCTTGAAATCTGCGTCTCAGCTGGTCTGTACTCGCTCTCACTTTTCTACTCACTCCATCTCCAAGACCAAATGGAAAGTAGCTTTTCCCTCCCTCAGAAGTCTGAGCCTTAATGATGGCCTCTCTTATGGTCCCAGAAAGCCTGGGGGTTGGGGCAATGAAACTGATGGTCCTTATGACTTTGATTAAATTTAGCTTTATAACCTAGCTCTAGAAATCATGTCTCTCTCTATCCCCTCAGAGACCTGGTCTCCCTCCCTCTTCACCCCCACCCCCACCCCACCCAGGCAGCAGAAGACAGTAGCTGGGACCTGACTAATGATCACAAGGTCTGAACCTCTGGAGGGCAAAGGATAACATCTTGATCTAAGTTATGTTTCAGTTTCTGAACCCTAAGGTGGAAGATCCCCTCACTACTTTCCCATGAGACTGGGCAGAGGGACTCTGGAAAAGACCTCAGAAATGTCCTCAAGACATGAAGAAATGCTTTATTACGCCTACCTCACCTCTGACCAGTCAGCTCTCAGCACGTTCCGGAACCCCTAACCCACGGTGTCCTGTGGTTTTGCCCTGTGTAGTCTGCAACCTACACACCTTCAGGAGTTGGTTTGCTTAGAGCACGAGCTCCAGGCTCTGTATTGGCCAATTCAATATTAAACTATTGTTTCTTTCTATACTGCAAATGCCAGCTCATGCATTTCGTTGGGCCAGCACCTGCATGCAAGGGGATCCAAGGGAAAATATGTTGGGGTTCTGGTAACAACAGCATGTC
Organism: Anoura caudifer; assembly: GCA_004027475.1. Taxonomy (NCBI): domain Eukaryota; kingdom Metazoa; phylum Chordata; class Mammalia; order Chiroptera; family Phyllostomidae; genus Anoura; species Anoura caudifer. The sequence continues at coordinate 194,695 of PVKU01001936.1, read as the reverse complement.
CAAGTGGGACCCAGCAGATTTCTCTAACCTACGATGTGACTTCTTTTTCCTAATGTATCTGTTACCCTCAAAACACCCACTTGCCTGAGGCCTGTTAACCTCCCAGAGCAGACAGAGGCAGAGAGGTGGGGGCCTCCAAACTTGTACAGCGGTCCGATGCTCAGCAGATATGGAGGAAATATAATATAAAACAAAACCTCATGGCAGCCCCCAAAACCTCTCCACAAAGGGAAAGAAAACAGTGTCACTACCGAACATGAATTACGTCGGAATGTGATGAGCATCACAGGAAATCCTCTAAGAAGATTGCAACAAGCAAGAGATCTCGCCCTTTTATGTAGCCGAACAGATACACAAATTACACACATTTTCTCAAGATTAAATGGCTAGTCCTCAAGTGAGAGGACTTGACAGCACCATTGTCACACGCAGTTCACCCTAAATTTACTTGGTAATTGGGGTGACCATCTGTTAGCTAATCGGCTTTATCTGAGGAAAAATAAACTTGTATCTTTAGGGCAGTTGGTAGTAGGAAGCAAGCCGTGCACTGGAAGTGAGGTTGCTACCCTGCCACAGAGACTGGAGATAAGGGTGAGATCTTCCCTGATGATTACACTTCGAAGAGATGGTCCCAGGAACTTAAGAAGGACGCCTGGGTCACAAAGCTGGCCAGAGGCTTCTTTGGCTTTATGAAAGATTTAGATACTTTTCAAAGAGACAGGGAGCTCACCCTTGAAGCGGACGTTATGGATGTGAGCCAAAACCAGGATCACTTTTGACAGGAGAGCTTCTGTGTTTTTAATCTTTAATGTTTAATAATAAAAATACACATTCATTGTAAAACATTAGATAGTACAGAAGTGTGTAAGGTGAAAATATGAAAGCCTATCAGCCAGTTCCACTCCTCAGCAGCTAACATCGTTATGCTCATTGAACACGTACGTGTTTATTCACACCCATATCTTTATTTTACAAAAATGGGATAGTGTTATAAGAATTGTCTGATTTGAAATTTTAAAATCTTTCCAGGCCAATACCTATAAAACTACAAATTTATTTATATTTTTTAAAGTATATTTTATTGATCATGCTATTACAGTTGTCCCATTTTTTCTCCCCTTTACACCCCTCTGCCCTGCACCCCACCTCCCGCATCACTCCCCCTTAGTTCATGTCCATGGGCCATACATATAAGTTTTTTTGGTTCTTCATTTCCCATACTGTTGTTAACCTCCCCATCTACTTTGTTCCTACCAATTATGAGTCTTATTCCTTGTACCTTTTCCCTCATTCTCCACCATTCCCCTCCACGCTGATAACCCTCCATGTGATCTCCATTTCTGTGATTCTGTTCCTGTTCTACTGCTTGCTTAGTTTGTTTTTGTTTTAGGTTCAGTTGTGGATAGTTGTCAGTTTGTCATTTTACTGTTTATAGTTTTTATATTCATCTTTGTCTTAGTCTCTTTAACATTTCATAATATGGGCTTGGTGATGATGGACTCCTTTGACTTGACCTTATCTGGGAAGCACTTTATCTGCCCTTCCATTCTAAATGATAGCTTTGCTGGATAGAGTAATTTTGGATGTAGGTTCTTGCCTTTCATGACTTCAAATACTTCTTTCCAGCCCATTCTTGCCTGTAAAGTTTCTTTTGAGAAATCAATCAGCTGATAGTCTTATGGGAAGTCCTTTGTAGGTAACTGTCTCCTTTTCTCTTGCTGCTTTTAAGACTCTCTCTTTATCTTTCATCTTGGGTAATTTAATTATGATGTGTCTTAGTGTGTTCCTCTTTGGGTTCAATTTCTTTGGGATTCTCTGAGCTTCCTGGACTTGCATGCCTATTTCCTTCACAGGTTAAGGAAGTTCTCCTTCATTATTTTTTCAAATAAGTTTTCAACTTCTTGATCTTCCTCTTCTCCTTCTGGCACCCCTGTGAGTCAGATGTTGGAAGTTTAAAGTTGTCCCAGAGGTTCCTAAGCCTCTCCTCATTTTTTTGAATTTTTGTTTGTTCATTCTGTTCTGGTTGAATGTTTCTTTCTTTCTTCTGCTCCAAATCATTGATTTGGGTCCCAGTTTCCTTCCCTTCACTGTTGGTTCCCTGTATATTTTGCTTTATTTCACTTTGCATAGCCTTCACTTTTCCCTCTATTTTGTGACCATACTCAACCATTTCTGTGAGCATCCTGATTACCAGTGTTTTGAACTGTACATCTGATAGGTTGGCTATCTCTTTGTTGCTTAGTTCTTTTTCTGGAGTTTTGATCTGTTCTTTCATTTGGGCCATATTTCTTTGTTTTGGCATGCCTGTTACATAGTAAGGGGTGGAGCCTTAGGTATTTCCCAGGGTGATGCAACCTACATCACTGTGTTGTGGCACTGTATGTGGGCGAGAGGTCCTAGAGGGAACAATGCCATTTGCTTGGCTCTCAGCTGGCTTTCAGTCACCTCCCCCGCTACCCACAAGCAAATTGGGCCCTTCTGGTGCTGATTCCCAGGTGGATGGGTTTGTGTATGTTCTAGGACCCTGTGGGTCTCTCCAGTGAACTCTCCTGTGAGGCTGAGAGTTTCTCCTACTGCTGCCACCCCCACAGGTTTTTACAGCCAGAGGTGTTGAGGCTTTATTTTCCTGCCTGGAACCATGTTGCTCGGTGTGTCCCGCTCCCCGGTTGTTCTTCCCAGTTTATCTGCATACAAATGTGGGACCTCCTGGTCCATCAGCTGCCTGGCCGTGCATCCTCTCCACCCTGCTGCCCATCTCTGCCCCTCCTCCTGGTCTGGATGAATGTTTTTTCTTTAACTCCTCAGTTGTCGGACTGCCATACAATTCAACTTTCTGGCAGTTCTGGTGTTGTTGTTGTTTTTTTTTTTTTAATTGGTTGCTGTCCTTCTTTTGGTTGTGTGAGGAAGTGAAGTGTATCTACCTGTGTCCACTCTTGGCCAGACCTCCAGTTGTTTCTATCTATGGATAGTTTATAAAAAGTCCTCTTTTTCCTATTTTTCTACAATGAAAGTATTTTGTTATGCTTTTAATAAAAGCAAAAATGTTCTCCAAATTGAACCAACACTTCAATCAGGGCCTGGTGGAAACACTGAGTCTCCTACCAGTTCAGCGAATGAGACCTAACATTGCATTTGCTTTTTTTGGCAGCTTCATCCTTTTCTGCTTCACAGTAAGCTTTTAGTTCACTAAAGCTTTCATGTAGGTTTAATGTGTTCACATGAACTCTTGTTGCGTTACTTGTTTGATTTAATTTTTAATGTTGGAGGCTGAACATTTATCTCTGCCCACAGTTTGAGCTCATCAGAAGATAACTGGTAGTTTTCTGACAGGTGTACTTTCCTTCCTTAGCAGTATCTTTTGAAAAGCTATTGAAACTTCAAGTTTGACAACTTGCTGTCCCTTTTGAATCCCTTAGGTAATTTTCCTCGGAATACTTTGAAATATGACTTACTGAAATGTATAAAAACTTATGTCTGACAATCTTTCTTCTGTCTTATTACCTAAATGAAGTTGTCAGTAGGGTAAGAATTTACTGGGTCCTCTTCTTTTAGCAGGAGACTTTGAGTCTTCATGGTGGGGCTCTGGCACTACCGAATCCTGTCTTGGATCAGTTCTGCAACCTGAATTTAAAAGTATCACCCATGGTCTACCTTTATCTTAACATCTTTTCTGTATTCTTGCCAGGTTTTATTTTCCTGTTCGGTTCTTCTTTCATGTCCATCCACGTGCTTCCATTTTCAGTTTTGTGATTTCTTTTTACACTTACACACTCCTGTTGAAACTTTAACCAGATCAGCTTCCTCTGAACAATGTTATTTTCCCAGTTATCTTCCAGTCATGGGTTCCACATCATCTATCTTCTCGTGACAACAATTCAAGTATAAGTTCCTTTCCAATGTTGGTCTCCAATCATGTAGCATTTCCCAGGCTTTAGGATTTTATTAAAATTAATTAGAATTACAAGGGGAAGTTCTTTGCAATTGACATGATTGGCAACAAGAAGTAACATTTCCTTCCAACCCCCGAACAGTCTCAGAATATCAGCATCTTTTCAGAAAACAATGGTTTAATCATGAAAATGTTAGGCAGCACCTAATTTCAGAATTTAAAACTATTGAAAAATGTGATTTATCTCATCATAGACTAGAAATACTTTTTCATGGACCAGCCCCAGTCTGCTGACCTGTGTAGGAAACCATCACTGCAATACATGGTTTTGCAGTTTCATTTGGACACTTTTCTCTTTCCTTGAAAATTTTAGGAAGTATTGTACATGATGCCTGCTTTCTGTGTTAGCTATCTCAAAAATTTATCAGAGGCCTGCACATCCTCTGTCATGAGTCCCAAGATCTTTCTCAAGTCCTGTTCTCAGACACGATGTTAGTTGTCAGGGGTTCGGCTTCACGTTCTTTCTTTCGCAGAGACAAGCTTAGGATATGAAAATATCACCTGCAACCCCAAGGCCTTCGGAGTCCTCTTCAGTAACTAGCACCACCCAGGTTTCTTCCGGTTGCAGAACTGGTTCTCATATGTATCAACCGAAATACAAGGTTGCTGAATTATAACAAATTCTACACCAGGCCTCAGAACACACTCAAGGAAGCAGCACTGAGCCATTAGCAAGGCCAGGTTTGGAGAGGGCCCCTCCCAGACCTTTACAGAGTCATCGACCAGAGAATGGGGTCTCATCCTCCTGGGGGGCTGCTCTGTGCATCTTAACAGACACATCAGTAACCCCCTTAATATTCTATCAAGGAATATGTTCTTCTCCCAAAGCGTTGGGCTGCTACTGTCTTTCCTCCTCAACCCTCGTGAAGAGTGGCATCAATATTCAGTAGGAAAAAGGCAAAGACTTTTCCAGCATAATAATACTCAGTTTATGCTGTGAAAAACCATCAATATCAGCAAGTGAAGAGATGGTTTGTCTTGATCTATTTCACTTGGGGGGGTTTGAGACTGACCCTCAAAAATCTTAATCATCTTGCTTTCTTCTGCAAAACACCAGGACCCTGGGTGAGGGGAGTAAGGAGAGGGAGTCTAGAGAGAGCTGAGACCCCATCCCAGGAGGATTCTGTATGAATTGAAAGGTGAGAAAAGAGGCATTTTGCACTGTTCATCAAACCTTGCGTGCACTAGTCACCAATGGGATTATTTTCTAGTTGGCCGTGAACTGCACCTGCAGTTGTGGGTTTACAGGGTGATAGGTCAGGGTGGAGAGAGGAATTTTCTAGATGCCATCACCCCTTGCACTATGATAGCAGACTGCAATTTTTAGCTCACATATTTTTGTGTCTATCCCAAGGAGAAAGTTAAATTTAGCACATTTCTGCTAGCCACTGAACCGTGAACCACCTCCCTGGTCTCAGGTTAGTCACAGTCTTTTCTGTCTGTTGTGGGACCTCTCCTTGTACATTGCCAATCCTCTGAGGAACGTGAGTTTATAATGTGAACTGTTTCCATAAATCCTTAGAACATATCAGGGAATGCGCTGACCGGGTGGCATGTTCATAGTGATTTCTTAGTCCCAGCCCTGGGAGTGTCAGGAACGCCCCTGTTCAGCTGGTATCTGTGTGTGTGCATGCATGCGTGTAGGCCTTGTAGTGTAAACAGGGCACTCTGGGTGACCTGCAGACTCCTGCACTTGTGCTGGCATTTTGTTGGGAAATCAGAATGGTGTGTAGCCTCCCACAGTGGTTCTGGGGCAAGGAGATGAACTGGCAGAGCCACAGGCCCTACTTCCCCACACCAGGGCCTTCGGGGTCAGGTGTCAGAGACACAGGGTCCCTTAGACCAGGGCCTGTGGACAGGGGCATCAGGATCTCGTAGGGGATGTGTTTAAATGTAGATGCCATCATTAGGCTCCATCCAGATTTACTGAATCAGACTCTGGGGGATACAGCCCAGGAATCTATATTTATGTTTTTTAACCTTGCCCGAGGACATTTTTTTCATTGCTTTTAGAGAGAGAGAAAGAGGAAGAGAGAGAGTAAGGAAGACAGAGAAACATAGATGGGAGAGAGAAGCATTGATTGGTTGACTCTCATACACGCCCAGACCAGGGGTCTGACCGCAACCTTTCAGTCTATGGGATGACACTCCAATCCACTGAGCCATACCAGCCAGGGCCAGCAATCCGTATTTTAAAAAACACCCAGGTTGTTCTCCAAGAAGGTGGTAGCATCATTGAGTGTTGACAAGTTCTTTTGACTTCACCACCTAAACAATTCTTGCAACTTTCTCCTCTGTGTGTCTACTAGCCACTGGCCAAGTCCAAGCTACCACCACCTCTGGCCTGGGCCACTGCAGTAGCTTCAAAGTTCTCCTGCAGGGACTCACCCCCTCCAATCTGTACTCTGCAGAGAAGCCAGAGTGCTCACTGCAAGTCTCAGACTGCCCCACTCCCCACCCCACCATGACACTCAGCTAATTTTTTCCATTGCTTTTAGGAGGCACACAACGTTCCTTCCATGGCCAGAGGGCTTGCATGGGGGGCCCCCACCCACCTCCCAGCCTCATCTTACAGCCTGGTCCCTGCTAACAGGCCTTTGCACTTTGAAGGTCTCTCCAGATACTCCTTCCCCCTCCCTTTGCACTTCCTTCAGGCTCAGCTGCCATTTCTTCCGAGGGAGGCCATCCCGACATTTCAGGGGCAGCCCTTTCCAGCCCTTCATTATATTGATTTGCATAATAATGTTATGACATGTGCCTCTCCATGTAGAATGTAGTTTTCCAGGAAGGCAGACACCACTTTTCTTCGCTTTGCAGCCTTAGTGCTTGGCACGCAGTAAGCTCTAAATACAGGGTGGGGCAAAGTAGGCTTACGGTTGTTCGGATGGAAAATAACACAACAATTAACAAGCAACAACACAGGAATAAGCGCTGTTCCACGCACTCACAACTGTACACCCGCTTCTGCCCCACCCTGCACCTGCCCTCTCCTCCGTGCGGCTGCGTCGGCATTCAGGCAACTTCGGTCCCGGGGAAGACACAGAGTCTCGGGGCCGGTCAGAGCTTACAGTTGCATCCAGAGCTCCATTCGCACATTCGGTCTTTCGGTCGCCATGACGTCTGTAGGTTGACGTGCCGCTTGGAGCAGTGGCGTTCTGGGCCTAGCTGCAGTCAGCCAGCAGACAGCGGGCACCGTCGGCAGTGACTCGAACACGTGGCATATCTCACTTACCTTGGCTTAGTGAAAACAAACATTTACTGAACATGAACTAGGTGCCGGACATGCCCCTGCTACTAAGTAGCTTATGATCTAGGGAGGGAAGACAGACATGAAACAGGTAACTACATGTTTATGGGAGGGCCAAAGTCCAGCTGGGGGAGGGGGTTCAGAGACCAGCTTACCTGCACAAGGGAAGTGAGGAAAACAGGCTGTATGTAGGGCACGGTCCAGGTGCAGGCTCATGTGGAGTGAACTTCAGAACACGGCTACTTACTGGGCAGCAGGGAGCAGCCAGTTCTGCCTAATTCTCCTGAGTCAGGCTTTGGTCCATCCGCTCCCCACCCATCACCCTCCGAGGGGGCTGGCGAGAGTGCCCCTGCCAGCCTGGTCTAGAGGGCAAATGCAGTGCTGAACGGGAGGGGAAGGTGTGTGAGCGGGTGCCCCTCAGGGCCCCCTTCCCTGACTCTGCATCACACGGCTGTTGCGAATGCAGCGCCGCCCCCAGCACTCCTGAAGGAGCAGTGTTAAACATCACCACCACCGGCAGTTTTTACTCATTTCTTTATTAATGTAGAAAAGGAGCCTGAGGCAGCTGGACCAGCAGTACAAAGCACGGTGAGTTAATACTATTCTGGTGAAAGGTTGGCTTTACAAAAGGGAAGGAGCAGGCAGGAGCTGCCCTGGTTCTGGGGCCAGGCCCAGCCTACTGCCCAGAACCTCGCAGGAGCACCCGCAACCAGCCTCTGGGAGAGGGTAATAAGTGGGTTGAGCTGGGTGAACTGGAGACCATGGGGGACAGATGGCAGGGACAGAGGGCCAGGCAGTGAGAACCATCTGTGGCTGATGAGGACAGGAAACTGCTGGCATGAGACCCTCCACCGGACCATGGGCAGGGCCTTCAGGTGGCCTCAGCTCTGGGGAGGGGAAGAAAAATCTTGCCCGAGCGCGGGAATCCATGCAGGGCCCCATGCTGAAGGGCCTTCCTTTCTCTCTCCACCAGCGGCCACCTTTGCTCTGCACTACAGGTGGGGCTTCAGGGCCCAAGGCACAGAGGGAGGCAGAGAAGCCTCCCCGTTGGACGAGGGGGCAGGGAAGGAAGCACTTGAGTGTTCCCAGCTTAGGCAGCCGGGGCGGAGACACAGGGCAGGACAACAGCATCCGCGTGCAATGGGGCTTGAACATGGGGCAGGGACGGGCATGCCCTTGGCCAGTTACCCCATAGCAGTGGTGCCTGCCTCTAACCTTTGCAAGTGGAGTCTGCAATGAGCACAGGGCATGGCGGACTTGGGTTCCGGCCCGAGCTTTCCTGGAACAGAGCGCTGTTACCATGGGCCAGCCACGTCCTGCCCCGGCCAGTCCCTCATCCGTTAATGAGGACTTTGGCTGTGACCTCTCAGGTCACAGGAGGGACTCTGAAGAACATGGGAGCTCCAGGACCTGTTCTTCATGGCTGGCTAAGTGGGAACTGGTTCCAGCCAGACTCTGGATGCTGGCATGGGATGGGGGCTAAAAGGTGATGGAGGAGGAAGATGCTCTTGCGTGGAACCTACCCCCGGAAACATTCCAGAGCTGGGAAAGACTGTGGGAGCCTCCGCTTTGTCCAGGGGAAGAGAGGCGCTCTGCCTTCGGTGGGGGCCCTTCATAACCACTACCTGCGTAACACTTGGCATGGACAAAACGGGGTGGCACTAAGTGACCCTTCGTGTTCTTCCCTGGGGTGGGGAGCTCAAGGCCTCCTTGAGGCTTCTGCCTCCAGCCCTTCACCTGGGGTCAGGAGTGCTCTTCACCGTGTTCCTGCCTTGGGAATGGCCCAAGACTCTACCAGGCTGGCACATGTTAGTTGGTGAGGAAAGGACAGGGATGAGTAAGCAGACAGGGAGGTGAGAGTGACTCTCTGGCTTCCTCCGCTTCCTCCGGTGAGAGCAGCTCAGTCCACCGAGTCGCAGATCTCTTCCACCACGGCATTGAAGATGTGCGGCTGGTCCGCGTAGACATGGTGCGAGGCACCCTCGATCTCCTGAGGAGAAAGGAGCCCGCCGGTGGTGGGGCGGCCCGTCACGCCAGGCACTGGACAGCTGTCAACCCTTTTCTTTTCCTTTAGATCTGCTTGCCTATCATCCACGAGCACTTACCGGGAACAAGGGTCCACTTTTTCCCCCAGGTCTTGGGGAGAAAGACTTTCTCCTTTCCTGCGGGGGCCAACGACTCTCAATATCCCATTCTCCTCCCTCGGCCACTCACTGCACCCTGCCTCCCATGCTAGCCCCACCACCGATCTGCTCATTTTACCCACAGGCCCACAAACCAGGGCCCACTGGGCAGCCAGCCTAATTAAGCATGCTCGTTAGCAAATAAAGGTTGAGGCGGGTAGGAGAAAGGGAAGGTAGGAGTGTGGTGGGAAGGCTTCATGTCAGTCTACTATTCTCGCTACTGTTCACAGTTCTGGTTTTGAGTGGGAATCACCGGGGGCGGGAGTGGCGCCATGATGTCTGTGCCGGGCTACCGGACAAGAACATGCTTTTTAGCTGAACTGGGCTACACAGAAGTGAGAGGCCCCTGATTATGAAATGACACAGAGTCCTGGATGGCGTGGCTCAGTGGACCGAGTGCCAGCTTTCAAACCAAAAGGTGCCAATTCAATTCCCGGTCAGGGCCCATGCCTGAGTTTCAGGCTAGTTCCCAGCTGGAGGTACGTGGGAGGCGGCCGACTGATAGTCTCCGCTTGCTATGGCCACACCACCCTGACTGCGCCCGATCTCGTCTGAGATGACACAGAACCAACCTTTTCAAGTCCACTGCCCCCCTCAGCCTGTTCATCCATCTTTCCCTGCTGACTCTCGCATCACCCTTCTCTACCCAAAGTGCGCACACACGCTGAGAGTCAACCAATGTGTGCGGGCATTCAGCGCACAGCTTTTCTACCTCCATACGGCTCCCTGGGGGGCCAACGTACCAGGTCTCGGACGTAGGAATCCGGCCGCTGCAGTTTCACCTTTTTCCCCGTGCTCGTGTCTATCCAGGTGTTGGCCCCGTAGATCATGGTGATGGGCACGTCTTTTCGAATCAAGTGAATTCGCTCCAACATGGGGCGCCGGGCCCAGCCGAAGGACTCCATCATGGATTTGAAGGCTGTCTCACCACTAAGAAGCAAAACGGGGTAGGGAATTAATAGAGTAAACTGTGCAGCATAAAAGATCAACTTGGTCTCTTCAGAGGCTGGGGCAGTATCTTCATCGTATTGGTATTCCTCTCAAACTCTGGGTATGAGACTCATTGAATACTGGTAAGGTTAGGAGATGAGACTGAGTCTCTAAGGCCCTCTAACACAACCCGATTAGAGGGACACGCTTGTGAAAACCCCCAAGGCACTGAGTATTGTCCAGGAATGTAATGGGTTAATATTTCTTCAACAAATATTTATGTGTCACACCCTGAGCTGAGTGAGGGGACATGAACAAGGCGGATGAGTACCTGCCAATCCGGTTCACATTTCAGCTCACACGTTAGGCCTTAAATAATGAATGATATGATTAATTAGCTTTACACTTCCCAAGAAGGATGGAAGGGTGACGGAGTGCGGTAAGGCCACGGACTACAGGGTTGGCCTGTTGGGGGTGGAGGGAGAGCGAGTTCATCTGAGGTGGAGCCTGAGGAGCGAATACTATGGCAGCACAGAGAGTTTCCTGGAGACTCTGGGACCAAGCATCCGTCGTCGGAAGACCTGGGGGAGCAGCAGTCCGAGCTGCGTCAGAAGCAAGGGCTGCCAACGGAGTCTGCGCTGCTCCCTGGTCACTTCCTTAGGCAGAGCTAATAAAGGCCGTATCGTGAGGGGTCTGCAAGGCTGGTACGGGAGTCGCTTTCTGGGCTGGTCTGTAGCTTTTTGGGGAGCAGAGGAGATTCAGGAGACTGCCTTCTATCCAGCTCAGTCAGTCTCCTCTGCATCCCCGGGATTAAGGGGAACCCAAGTTCTGCACAAGCCACCGGAATCAGTTCTTCCTTAAGACGTTTCAGCGTAGTGGAAAAATTACACACTCTGAAGTCAGGGAGGCATGAGTTCAAGTCCTGGCTATACTCGCTTAGCAAGTGGTGTAACCAGAACACACCTTAACTTTCTCATCTATAAATTGGAGAGGAATTATACCTACTTTATTAGGTCATCATGAGGAAAATAAAGATATGTACAAAAGCCCCTAAGTTTAGGTGAAATAGAGTGGGTATGCCCCTGCACCCCTCCTCCCTTGAGATTTTTTCCTTGGCCAAGTTTCATGTTTTCCAAGGGAATGGTAAGAGTTAGCTTTTTAACTCAGAAGCCCTCAGAGGGTTATAAAACCAAGTGATGGTATTTGCAGGAGGGGACTAGTTATCAATGACATCATCTCTGCTTCCTTCAGGACACAAATGAGTCCCATTATTATACATTCTGTGGCTTAGACTGGGGGCTATTCACTGTCCAGAACTAGGTCTGAGACTGGGGAACACTCCGAGGAAAGGGCTAGGGTTGTGCATGCGGGGCCTCCCGTGGGTATGAGACGGGCTCTGAGCCCAGTGGGGGCTGAGAGGGGGGCAGAGCGCAGAAAGCAGAGGGCTACCTGATTTGACTGCTGAGCTGAGTCTCCGCACTGCTGCCTAAGCGGGACCCTTCATTTAGCTGAGCTCATGCGGAATGTTCGCTGGGCCATTCCCACGCTTCCCGAGGGCTGTCTGGGTTTGAGGCTGATGCTCAGACAGCACGTGTGCTGGAACGAAAATCCCTCTTTCTTCACAGCTTTGGCTCATAACGCTGTCCTGGACAGGCCTGGAATGAGGTGGGGCCGTGCTGCTGCCCCCAGTGACCTGGGCTCCTGAGATGCCTCCCAGCAGCTCGGGGTGAGGCCACCACAGAGGAGGTGCCACCAAAGCAGCCTCCTGTTATCAACGCCTCACACAGCACGGCCTGGGGGGAAGATTACCTCCCTGACTGCGCCCTGCCTGTCAGGTGCCAAGAATGCAGAGGAGCAGGCTGGTGGGGCCTGCTGCCTGAGCAGTCATAGATATGAAGCTCTCAAGATTCTGGGGACACCTGGAAATCTGCAAAAGATTTGGAAAGAACTCCTGTCCCAACAGTACTGCGCATAATTAAATTTTAAAATGCGTGCTTTCTCAACCACCAATTCTATTTGTAGGCGTGTACTCCACAGACGTGGTCATGTGTGTGCAGCGGGAGGCAGGCAAGGAGGGTCTCTGGCGCTGTCACGTGGTATCTCAGACTGGAAATAACCAGGAAATCTGGGACTCACAGGTCTGGGGCAGGAAAAGACTTCTGTCTTTCCTTTTTACCTTTATAAAAATACCACATTTGTACCATTTTTTTCCACTTAAAAGAAAGAAAAAAAGATCTTTTCAAATGTTTTCCAGACTCTTGCCTGTCAGGAAAACTGACTGTCCCCACAGAAGGATAAGGGTCAACTCTAGAGATGGTGGCAGCTCTAACTAATCCGTTGCGCTCCCCATCCCTTTGCGCCTACCCCTGGGGAAGCGTGTGGGGGATGGTCACCCTGCTAACGCCTCCGCTTCCCTAGCTGAAGGAAAGCTTTGGGGAAGAGGGAGTGCAGCACAGAACGGTTGCCCAGCAGCTGGGATTTTATCTCCAAACCCACCTCCGCGGAGCCGGGGGCCGCCCTCACCTGGGGTTCTGGGCGTTGCAGTGGTAGATGTACTCTGATATGGTGTCGTCTTCAAAGAAGTCTGCGAACTTGCGCTTGAAGTCTGGTCGGAATCGCTGCACCAGGCCGGGCCCTGGGCGGGGAGAGAAGGTGCAGTGGCCAGTCTGGGCGGTGGGGGAAAGACTCCTGCCCGCACCCGCTTTGACAACTTTCGCCAAACATTGCTTCTCCTCCGCCTGAGACCCTTACGGCTTTTTCACCTTGAGGTAGTGAATGAAACTAGAACACCTCCCAAGAGCCTGCTCATGTTCAGGCCTGTAACATAATAGGAGCAAGAGGCAAACTTAACCCTGGCATCTCAGCCTCGGGGTACAGTTTTAGAGCAATCTGTTCTCTTCACCTTCTTTATATAGTTCGTGATCAGGCAGCAGGGCACCCAAAACAGACTATGAAAATTGGGCCTCCTGGTCAGCTTCTGACTTCTGTCTCTCCTGGTCTCTCTGCATGTGACAAGGATGGGGTCAGAGGGAGGCACACCCAGGATGCCCTGGGCCTGCCACGGCGGCCAGCCAGCTGTCACGGCCACAGCAGCTCTGCTGCCCGGGCAGGAACCTGGCCAGGCGCGAGCACAAAAGTGGGGAGAGTGGGGAGAGCTGGGCTGCTCCTAAACTCCCACCTTCTCCGCAAGTACTCATTTTTCTCTTTATCCACAGTCATTCTGTTGTCCACGAAGGGCTTAGAGAGACAACTCTTTCTTAGCCATTAGCAATTAACTCACAATAACTGGCTGTTGGACATTACTATGCACACACAAGCCATTAGTCGAAGACAGAGGGTCAACCAACCTTTTCCAAAAAGGCCATCTGCCTTTCACTTCATCAGAGTAAAAAGCTTGGCAGAAAGTTAGGGTGCTGGCAGCCTGAGGCCGGAAGCTTGGGACCTGCTGACTTCACTTACTCTGGCTGGCTCCCCCTGAACTCCTTCCCTCCCTTCAGACACAGAATGTCTGACAGCTACTAAAGGGTGTCTGACCGGAGCGGAGCACGGTTTCGAGGGGCTTGCCCACCACCGCGGGTTGTGCTGGAGGCTCCGGCTCTGCCACGGCCCTGCTGCAGGTGCTGGGTGAGCTGCAGAGAAGGCAGCCAGCAGCGGTTACCGCGCAGGCTGCCGTAAACCCACACATGCAAAGTAAGAATTCAGCAGAGGAAGCGTCACCTCATGGCCCTTTTCTCTCTCTCTGTGGGGGTGGGAACTAACCAAGGCACAGGGTAGTAGTTCTGCTCCATCTGCCCCTTTCATAGGAACTCTTTTTCCATGTAGATGAAGGAAAAAAAGAACCTTCTGAAACTTCAGACAAAGAACCATCCAGATTAATAGCTTTCAACAACAATGCTAGGCCCACTCCCACTTTCCAAGAACAAGCAGGGATGATGGGAGCCCAGAAGCAGCGGGGCTTCTAGAACGGGACAGCCTTGGTTTGGGGAGACAGTTTCTTTAGCTGCAGGCTACTCACCCCAGGGCCCAGCTACTCGAAGAACAGCCAGCGGGTTGGAACGCCCTAGGACAGAGGCCACGGCCTTGACCCAGGTTGGGGGTGCACGGATCTCACTGGGGTCAGTCGGTCGGAGGGGAAAGCCCCATGGGTCCACCAGAATGAGGTGTTTAACTCTATGGGAAGACGAAGGAGAAGTTGTGTTTGCTTGGAGTACCACAGCCCTTAAATCACCCAGGAGGAAGAGAACTACTGGAGACTAATACTGGAAGGTTCCCAGCAGGGCAAGGAGTCAGGTCATGCCTGAGAGGGTGGCTCCTCCTTACCTTTCCGGGTACTTGATAGAGTACGAAGTGGCCAGGAATCCTCCCAAACTGTGCCCCAGGAGGATCATAGTGGGGATCCCCATGGTCTCCCGCCACGTCTCTATTGAGGTCACAAACTCATTCTCGGCCCCTTCTGGGTCCCTCGGGAATGCTGGCCTGGAGCTCCGCCCGAAGCCAAGCAGATCGAAGGTGTGCACCGTGCGGCGGGCACTCAGGGAATCCATGTTGAGGATCCAGAGGCCCACGCCGCCCCCGAAGCCATGCACCATCACCAAAGGGGTACGGTCCCTGAGCTCGGGGCTCACGGTCACCGTCCATATCTTGTTCTGGTTTGGGAGAGACACGTATCGGGCCAGGAACTTGTTCTGGAGACCTGGGGAGAGGGGATTCGGGGCAGAGCAATGAGTCTGTTTTCTAACAGCACCACCATTTTGCCGGACTACGGCTCTTCAGCCCTGTCCCTCCATCCCAAACCCTTCCTGAGCTCCCCGAGCTCCTTCCTTTCACACCTTCTCACCACACACCCTAAGAGTTCAATGCCAAGTACAATTTGTAGACCATCTAGTCTGTAGGTAATGAGTGGCCATCTTACTCCTTGAGGCTGTTTTCCTGGCTCCCTTTGAGCCCAGGGCTACGTTTCGGTGACCCCACTGACTTCACAGAGGTCCTGCATCCATTGCTCTAGGACCTGTGTGTACTTGGAGCCTGACAGATGGACAGAAGTGTCCTCACTGAGGGTAACTGGGAGGGCAGCTTCTAACTGGAGTTGAGCTAGCTGGAGGGGGTGATGGGTGTGAACTGAGCCATGGGCTGCTTCCTCTTAGAGACAGACTAAGGTGGGCAGTGCTTGCTCTGCCGGTACCAAGGCGATCACCTGACAGCTGCCTGGGGGAAGTCACCTGGATCCTGGGCCAAGAGCCTGAAAGCTGTGGCTGTTCTTCAGTTGCACTTACTCAGGCCCATAAGGGAAAGGGTAGCCATGGCTGGGGAAGTAGTACAGGGCAGGTAAGATCATATGGGAATGACGGGGAGATGTGGCCCAAGGACCTTGTTTGAGCCAGTGGCTGGAGAGGGTCTGGGGTGCCTGCCCTGACATAGCACTGCCCATGACAGCTGGCCCGTGGGAACCCCAAACTCCTGCCTCACACCGGAGTAGTGGAGGGGCAACAGTCACATTAGAGAATTCAGGACTGCTTGCTAGTCCTTGGGCAGGAAGGTGGTAAATGTAAGAAGTGCCTGTATGTTTGGAATAACAGACAGGAGAGAGGAAGGAGAGAGGAATGGGAGGGAAAGGAAGAAGGGGAGGAGAGAATGTGTGTATTTGTGTGCACTGTGAGCTAATGGTAGGCACGGGGTTGCAGGCGAGGCTGCAGGATGTGGCAGGAGCTGGCGTGATGGACAGGGAGGGAGATGCTGAGGAGCCATTATCATAGAATATGGTTTCCTCTGCACAAATTGCTTCCCCTAGATCACTGACAACTGTTCCTCCCACTCCCAAGCATGTTAATCAGGAGTCAGTGGGCTACGTGTACCAGGCTCTGAGAAGATCCTGTATCCTCCTTAGGCCCCTAAGGGACGTGGCACAAGCTGCCCCTTCTACTTACACTGGAGGATCCTGGCTTCCACATTCTTCAACTGAGACATTGAAGTGGGGCGCCAAGCTGGCAGCCAGCTACTCAGCCAGCCTTGAGGCCTAGGAAAAGGAGACACAGAGACGCTCACTGGCAACATTGGAAAGGAAACATTGATGCCCTCAGCCTCGCTGACAGTTGCAAAAGAGTTATCAGGGTGCAGGGTGTTTCCCACCATCAGGAGACCTCCCACTGTGGCAGTTCCCTCACTGCCTGATAGACTGTATCTTCTCTGGTAAATGGCCAGTAACAGCACGCCCTTTGTTTCACAGACACTCAGAATACCATGTGCACAGCACATTACAGTTTACAAAGAGCTTTCACATTTATCTCATTTGAGCTGTACAATCCCCTTTGTCTCCGGTTTTCATAATGTTCCAGGAGATTATAGGGGGGAAGGCTAACTTTGAACTAATGTTTCAATGATCTTTTGCTATCTCCAGGACTGAATGTTCTTTAGAGTGGGGCAAATTCCCATGCCACCTGCCCTCCTGGCAGGGCACTGCAGTTTGTATGTGACTTCTTCCAAGCCCTTGGAAGTACAGAGCACTGTCAGTGTCCTGTTAGGCTCTCAGGCAATCCTTGAGCAACGAGATGGGATAGGCAGGGAGCAGGAGGTGGGAGACCTGGTTCAAGTCCTGTTGGGAATCACTGACTGGACACAGGTCGCTTTTGGCCTTGTTTTCCAGATTATAAAATAGTAGGAACCTCACATACTCCTCACTTCCTATGGCAGGCAATACAACAGGGAAGACAATCTATTCTGCTTTCTCCTTCATATCCATGGGACTTGAAGTCATTGCAGGGTAGAAGTCAAAAGAACCAGTTTCGTAATAGTAATAGTAATAGTAACAGTAACAGTAATAGTAAAACAGCCTTGGATCTGAGTTACAGTATTGTCATTTGCAAACAGAATGGCTTTGGCCTGATAACCTGTCTTTGAGTGTTTAGACACATAAGGAACTTGTAAGGTGCCTGGGACAAATTAAATACTCAATGAATGTGTTTTTATTATTCCTTTTCCACCCCATGTATTTCCCTTTTCTTGAACTGCCTGGGTGAAGAGGATTATAGGATGGACACCACCAGCTACAGCGAGGGCCCGCGAACACTGGTGCAGTCATACGGGGGCATTCCGTGGGAAAATGAGAGGAGCCCCCGCCCCTGCCTTAGCACACACTGGGCTTCCTGGTAGATCATCTGAGGCACCTGGCTTTAGATTAGGATGGTTCCTTAGAAATCATCTAGCTCAGCCTTTTTATTTTTACAGATGACCAAACTGATGCCCAAAGAGATCACACAGCTAGTTAGAAAACGCAGAACTAGAGAACCGAGACTGCAAATCCAGGCTCCTCTGTACTGTTCTCTGTAAGTTCCAGTCTCGGCTTTTCAAGGCCATACCTGAATACTTACCGTAGAGAACACGGTTTTCACACTGGTCTCTGTTTTCCGAAAGGTGTGATCTAAAGCCAGAAGGCCAGGGTTCTACTGCCACCTACTAGCAATGTGACTTTGGCCTTTCTGCGTCAAAGTTTCCTCACCTTTAAAAGGGAGGTAATAATCATATCGACCTCATAGGGTTGTTGTAAAGATGAAATGAGTTAACGCACCTAAAACATATAGAATAATGTCGGCACAAAATAAACTCCCAATAAATGTTTTGCTTGTAGCAATTCTCAATGATTGTTTGAAGTTTGAAAGAAATACTGAGGTTGCAGTTGAGAGTGGTACATCAATGACATTATAGCCAGATGACAGTTCATCAATGAAATCCTCATCAATGAAATCCTATGGAGACTCAGAACCCTCTTCAATTCTCTACTGAAATTCCTTGTAAGCTTGAAGCATGTGCACCAAGACCACAGAACTTTGCCAGTCTTAAGAGACAAACTTTCTCTTCACATTGTAAGAGACTGTTACAAGTCAGACCAAGGCATCTGGATCCCACATTACAGATCCCACACTCAGGAGAAATACTGTTCCATGGAACAGCACTATGGGCTGCTCAGCAGATATTGAGGGAGCTTTACTTTGCTTCTCCATCAAAAATGTTACAGGTACAGCACTGGAAATAGTGCCAGGCACACTGTTAGCTGCCCAGTACAACTGGAGAGGTGAGGGATGGGGATAGGAGGATTCAGGCAAAGAACAGAGAAGCCACTTAGTCATGAACTTAGCCTGGCCAGCATGGTCTTGTACCTCTAAATGGGGGTACGGTAGAAGGGGTTCTGTGCTAAGTCAAAAGCCTGTTCTGGACCTCTGTGATCTTGGGCAAGTTTCCTAATTTCTATGGGCACTGGCTTCTTCACTTGTAAAAAAAGATGCAGATAGTTTACCTGCATCTCAACCAGTTCCAGTATTGTTCCCCTAAATCACTGTAGCTATTGTACATTTTGTCTTGGAAAAGTCATCTTAGAAAGTAACATTCTCCTGCTGAGTCTCTTCAAGCACAGGAAACTATTATTGTCACAAAGTTAATTTGTTTTGGAAACTGGCAGTTCTGCTGCTCTGAAAAGGGGGAACATGAGGCCCACGAAATTCCCCGTTCTGGTAACCAAGGCTTGGCTGGGAGCTGAGTCATTTTTCTGGAAGCAACTTTTCCTGGCTCCTACCAGACTGCAAAGGGCTAGTCACAGCATCTACAGGTGGCATTTCAAACACGATTCCCTTGAGACAGTGGTAACAAGTCCCCAAACCTCTAATTTGGAGGCCACATCATAAAATACATCGTTATGAAGATTAAAAACATTATCAACTAGGATCGCAAGCTGCGAAGTGTCTCGGCGGGTGAGAGTAAAGAAAGCTTGCAAGCCCCTTCATCATTCCAATTAGACGAATTCCAGTGCGGTGGAGGCCTCTTTCCTCCTTCCGTGTCCTCTCCATGCCCGGCGAAACGAGGTTCTTCCCACCCCGGACTTGGACTTGGACCCCGGGGAGAATCCAGAGGAGCAGACCTGGCCACTACCCCCGCAACTGCATCCCACGAGAGTGCTTCAGGGCTGTTAGACATTCCCACTGAATCTCATCCCAGAGCACGGCGGGTAGAGCAGAACCAGAGCGATCGCGAAGACTACCGTGGAAAGTTCAAATAACTAAGCTGCAGGCAAACTTATCTTACCCCGTTGCCCTCGCTCTACCGCCTCCCCTTCTGGGCAAAAGCAAAGCAAGCAAACAGCCCCCAGCCCTCCCCTGAGGCCGACCTGAAACTGGAAAGGCAGGAAGGTGTCTAAAAGTGTTCCTTGGCCACAGAGAGTCCCAGGATGATGGCCCAGAGAGAGACAGAGAAAGAGAAAGAGAAAGAGACAGGATTCACTCACTGCTGCTCCAGATCATCAGCCATAGTAAACAAGCCCTGCCGGGTCCAGCCGAGCCAGCCCATCCCTCCGCCTGACGCCAGCACCAGCTGACCCAGAAAAGAGTCGGATAACAGGGTGGGGCGTGGCCAGCACGCTTGGCCGCGGAGGCGGGGCCGCAGAAGGCAGACTCTGCCAATAGCCTCGCAGGTGGGCGGGGCGGGAACACGTGTGCGGGCGGAGTGGTCCAGCGGTCCTGGCAGATAGGATTGTAATTCTGGTCACACACCTGGGAGACCGTGAGGGGGATGAGGATCCCTGAAACAACCGAGTCCTTCACGGGAGCTCTACAACCCCTACTTCTGTTCTCCCATAATTAAAAAAGTGACAGAACCACCCCCTGCAGGTTCTTACGCACTTTTGGGGCTTCCCTTTTATTATATAGCTGCGTCCCCTCTGCAGTCCTTCCCTTGTGTTCTTTCTAAACAGATGCTTATGATGTCTGTGGAGACCACATCGCTGGTTAAATGCCCCTACAGAGGGCTGGAGGTCCTGTACCCTAAGTAGATTGCCAGATTTCGTAAATAAAAAACAGGTCTAGTTAAAGCTGAATTTCAGAAAGACAACAAATATTTTTTATAGAATGAGTATGCCCTGTGCACTATTTGGGACGTAGCTGGGCATCCTGTATCTCATCTGGCAACCCTCAACCTAAATGACATATGTTAAGCTGTAATTCCTTGGCTCTGGAGATTTCCCAACCTACTTTCCAGGAAGATGTGGCTCAATCCCAGGTCTCCCACAGTTTGGGATACCTGTCTCCCCTCCCTGCCCCTCAGGAGTGGGAGTTGAAGAACTAACCTATAACCTATAAAGCTGGGTCTGCTTTAGGTAGCTGGAATGGGGCATGGGGGTTTGGGGGATGGGGTGGCTGGCTTAGCTCAGAGATTCTGAGTGCACTTCAGGCTTGCTGCGCAGAGCAGCCAACTCTTGAGGCTGGCTGCAGACCTTACCTGAATTGGTCAACAGGGCTTGATGTCCCTGGAGCTGACCGATTTCAGGTCATCCCTTGGTTAGGGTGGAAGGAGATTTGGAGGTAGTGGAGGGTGGGTGGGGCAATGCTGGTCCAGAGGGGTTGGTCAAGGTATTTTTCTTTAGCCTTCCTACAGGGGCTCAGGAGATTGAGATTTCTTCTTTCTTTTAATACAATGTTAAAATGATCTGAATATCATTGTAAAGGCTTAAAGTTTAAGAGATGGGCATTTATAGAGCTTAGGGGCCTAGGAATTTGCAATCTGTGGGGTAAAGGAGAACAGACAGCAGAGGACCTGTCGCAGTCATTCACCCCTTCAACAAAGTGCAGTGGCCCTAAACTTCAGTGCGCGTGAGGATCATCTGGCTTGTTAAAAACACAGGTTTCCTACCCTCTGAGATTCTCATTCAGTTGGTTTGGCCTGATGCTAAAAAGCTACATTTTAGATACTGGAGTTCAATGAGACACACTGGTCGATGACTAGAAGCATAGTCTCTGGGGTCAGAAGCCTGGGTTAAGGTCAGTCTTGGTTTTGCCACTTATCCACTGCATGCCCTTGGGTAAGTTATTTACTATCTCTTAATTTTCTGTTTCTGTCTTGTGTCTTGTAAGGATTAACCAAGATAAGTCACATAAACATTTAGTACATTTATCTATGCTAAAATGTTACTTATTATTGTTATTATTATTATTATATACATACTTATTCAAAGGCAAGAATTATGTTAGGCACCAAGAACAACATTATCAAGAGGAAGAAAACAACCTGCTCTGGTGGTAAATGTGGGCTTTCTATCTGCTGCCACCCCAGGCTGTTTGCCCCTTCGCAGTGCCGGCACCTTAGCATTCTGAGTTCCGCTCAAACCTCCCCTCTTCTGAGGCCTTTCCTGACCACAGGGTCTAAAGGACACCCCTGGTCTACCCTATCGCATTATTTTCTTCACAACACATATCACTCTCTGCAATTATCACACGTATTTGTTTACTCATTTATTATGTTTCCCTTCACTTAGAGTCTAAGGTTCATGGGGCACCTTGTTCTGTTCTCTGCTATGCTGCCAGCACCTAGAACAGGATGTGGCACAGAGCAGACGAGCAGTACTTATTGGACAAATAAATGGATGAAAACTCCAGCCAGGAGGCGGACATATAAACCACTACCTATAAAACACTGTATTAATTGTCAAGGGCTATAGGAGCCATATTCCAAATTGTAGCACATAGGAAATTTCAGGTTATATCACTTTGAGACAGGGCAAAAAAAAATCTACTTTTCTGAAAATCTGTAGAATGTAGAACTTTTTTGAGGCAAGGATGCCCTGTCTGGAACTTTCTAGACCTCATCTCAGGAGGCGGTGCAGAGAAGCCTTTGCATTTTGGTTCCATGTGTCAAGCAACCAGTAGAGGTTGCTTGAAAGTAGGAAACTTGAACATGTGGAAAATGCCTTTTATAATCAAAGGTAATAGATCTCTGTAGATGTTCTCAGAGCTGAGCCATCTCAGGACTGGGCTATAACACTGAGAAACATAGAGTGGAGGAGACTCTGAGTGCCTGCCCTGGGCAGGCCTCTGGAGAGAAATGTAAGGTACTTTTTTCTCCATATCTTCAAGACAAAATACACTATGTGCAAGTATGAAAGACTACACCTTCCTTCTACCTCCAACATGTGTGGTTTTATGTATGGTTAAAGTACTAATATGGTCTTTACGGATAAAAACTAGAGGGTTTGACAAAACCTCTTTCCTGTGCCTTTAGGTCACATTAAATTCTTCAGAAGTAGGTGGAGCTGATAACTTAATAGTCCGGGTTTCACAGGGATGGATCATTCTTCGGTGTCACTGCCTTTTGAATGAACTATAAACAAGGTGTAACCCTTGGATTAAACAGAGCTCTAAAATTGTCCTGTCCAATATGACACCCACTGGCTACATGTAGCTACTTAAATTTAAATCAACACCAGTTAAAGTTCCTTAGTCACACTAGCTACGTTTCAATGCTCACTAGCCTCAAGCGTCTAGTAGCCACCATATCAGACAGCACAGAGGCATTTTCATCATCACAGAACATTCTATTGGACAATGTTGTCAGACACCGATGACTTCAGCTGGATGCGTAGAGCATTCTGCCTGTGAAAAGGACAATACGGTCGACTCTGTCTTGGGTGCCAGGGAGAGAGCAAGACTGAGGGCTGCTCTGCATGGGACTCCCAAGAGCTAGAAGGGAAGGAAATATGATAAAGGAGCCTGCAAAGTTGTTCCACTTCATTAGAAGCTGGAACAACAGCTTTGTTAGAATAAAATAATATGGGTTTATCGAAGATATTTTGCTGCTTTACTAGGACTTAGATCAGAGATTTGATACTATAGAAATTTAACTTGGTACTGTTTGCAATTTGGTTTTTCTAAAAAATTTCCTTCTGAAAATAATAACCTATTTAATTTGTTCTGTTGGAAAACAAGGAAAAAAATTCCTTTTCCTGTACTCAAACCAATATTTCTGACACCAGATGTGTGGGTGTTTTTATACCAAGCATTTTTTCCATTCTTGGAGGATACCAGCTGGGTGTCTACAGTTTAACTCAGTTCGGACACTAACCACCCTGAGTTAGTGCAGACTCCACAGGTTCAGGGCTCAGTCCCATAAGACTGTCCCCTACCCTTACTTCAGACCCAACCGAAAGTCCAGGTTGTCACCTGTGTTTCTGACAATTAACTCTAATTTGGAGGCCCCCACCACCCTCTCCTCAGTTTTGTAATTTCCTAAAATGGTTCACAGAACCCAGGAAAAGATTACTTGCTCGATTAGCAGCTTATTACAAAAGAATACAACTCAGGAGCAGCCCTGTGGCAGTGATGCCTAGGGCCAGGTATGGAGGAAGGGGCACAGAGCTTCCATGCCTTCTCGGGGTTGTAACCCTTTCAGCACGATGAACCCCTTGGTTCGTTCTCCTTTGCTTTTTAATTTTTTTTTGATGGAGGCTACATTATACTGGCATGATCGATTAAATCATTGTTGGTGACCGAACTCAATCTCCAGCCCCTCTCCCCTATTTGGAGATATTAGGGAGAGGGGTATTGGACCTAAAGTTCCAATCCTCTAATCACATGGCTGGTTCACCTGGCAACCAGCCCCCTCTGTTAGGGGCTTTCCAAAAGTCAACTTTATTAACATAAACTCAAGTGTGGGTGTATGGGGGAAGAAGAAATATTTCTCTACTTTACTAGCTTCGTCTGGCAGGTCTCATAATCAAATAGATATGAGACAGATTAACAAGAGGAAAAATAACCAAATTTAATTATATATGTACATAGGGGAACCTCATACACATGAGAGAGCCAGAGACTCCTCATATGTGAGAAGTTCAGAGACAGAAAGAGAAAATGAGGTGTGTATGTATGACATTTTGAGTTACGGGTGAGACAAAGTGCCTTGGGGCTTCAGAGATGAGGAAGGTCATTCATTCTCAGGAGAATAAGAAGAACAGATGTGCCATAATTAGCACTTTGCCCTGCCCTATAGATAAGACATAAAAAGTTATTTCTGGTTATGACCCTTACAATGGGCAAGGCCCCTAATGTAAATTCTTTAAGGGACAGGCAAAAGTTTCCTGTGAACCCTCAGGGTCTTGCTTGCCTTCAGTTCAAAATAATTCACATGCCCATTTGGTAATCTTGAGGAGGCCTGTCCTGAACTCCTTCAGTTGAAAGGGGTGTATTGTGAATTCAAAAGATGCTCCTTTCATCTTTGTTGCTCTGCAGCTGTCTCAGGAACTGAAGAAAAAACCCCAAATATTATAACAAAAGATTGCTCTTAGGAAAATTACACGGGATTTAGGAACTCTGTGCCAGGAACTAGGGATGAAGACCAAATATATATTTCTTACAATATCACAGTATCATATAAGGAAAGGGGATTTTGGCTACACTGCAGCCCCCCCAAAAGTTTAAAAGGTGGAGCTGTTATATATATGCAATAGTAGAGACAAGCAAAGGAGGGGTCTGAAGGAGAAAGTGAAAATACATGGGGAAAAAATTGGAAAAGAGATGAGACTCTTCTTTCCCATGCAGAGATGTTTAGAATCCTCTTTGGAGGATTTGAGTTTCTTTTGATAAAGAATGTCATTTTTTACTGTAGAGAGGCACACTGTAAAATCATGGCTTTTGCTTATAAGGGGACTCTCTTATTTCTTCATTTTCCCATTGTTTTATGTTAGGTATTGAAGGGTAGCAGAACATGCCACCCCAAAACATGCCACTTTAGTATAAGAATTATTTTGAGTTGAAGGCAATTGAGAAGAAGCAGGAGACTAGAAAAGCTCTCTGTTTCCCCCCATTTGCCTAAAATCAGGCTGTAGATTTGCAAAGGTGTTCGGAAGGCACCAGAGGAATCCACCTAACAAACTTTACTAACCCTTACTTTTCATTAGTTTTCCTCATATATGTTCCCAATTTGCTATCCTAGAAACTTAAAGTCCTTTTTCTTTGTTTTGCCACTTCTCTAAAAACTCATTGCTTTTTTTGTTAAGGTGTTATACAATCTCAAGTTCTAAACACCCTTTTGATTTACTGATAACTGAGCGGTCTCATGTGTATGTGCAATGCACATGTTAATAAACTTCTTTTCGCTTTTCTCTTGTTAAATTGTCCTTTGTCAGTTTGATTTACAGGGACAATGAACCTAAGATGGGTAGAGAGAAAACAGTTTTTCCTCTTGTTAAAAGATAAACTGAGGCATGTTAAAATTTTTAAGAGTCTATTGGAGTGAAAATTGATTCCAATAGGGCAGCATCCAGTCTAGTGACAAAAAGGAGCTCTGTGGAGCTGTACAGGATAAAAAGACTTATAGCCAGAAGGGAGTGGGAACAAGGAATTTATATCAGGCAAAAAAAAAAAGGGGGGTTTGTTTCAAACTTACTTTCCTTTGGTGATGGCAGGGGTCCTTGGGCAGATTACCTAATTAGTGCCAATCAGGTGACTCCTGTTTGGTTTCAAATTTCGTTTCTGAGAGAGCTGAAACTGTAATTAAGTAAAATCTTGATTTGGTAATGTGGGATTTAGCATATGCAACTACATTTTGGCCTGTTGCTTTGTTTATAACACTCTCCAACAGCGTTTCACTAATAAAACTCCTAAGGTCTATTCTGCCTTTAGCTTCAACTTATAAATTTGACTTGCCTTTTGAGAACCACCTGAGTTGCAGTTGCTGCGGTGCTATATATATATATTTTTTAATAAAGGCATCTGTATTTTATGTTGGTCTTAGTTTTTATTTCACCCTCACCGAGGACATTTTTTTCATTGCTTTTTAGAGAGACAGGAAGGGTGTGTGAGGATGGGGGAGAGAGGGAGAGAGAGAAAGAGAAACATTGATTGGTTGCCTTCTTGTAGGCACCCCCACCAGGGATCAAACCCACAACCTGGGCATGTGCCCTGACCGGGAATCAAACCCATGACCTTTTGGTCTAGGGACAGCACTTCAACCAACTGAACCACATTGGCCAGGGCTCCAGTGCCATCCTTTGTATGCCTGAAATATTGGGGCTGTGTGGTTTGGCCAACTTTTAATTATTCAGAGAAATAGGAGAAGCAGAAATAGTTACCAGGATTAATAATAATAACAGCAAATCCTTACTGAACATTCACTGTTTTAAGTACTACGCTACAAGCTTAATGCTTAACATCTCATTTAGTCATTACAACATTCCAATGACCTAAGTATTGTCATTTCCGCTTTATAGAAAAGGAAAATGAGGCTGTTTAGTAGTGATCTAATCTGTCCTAGATTAGATCATTACTAAACAGCAGAATCAAGGCTCAAATCCGGGACTGTCTGATTGTAGAAAATGTATGTACTCTTATCCACTACTCTGGACATGAATTTTTACATATACTATTCTGATTTAAACTATTGAAACTGTTTAAACTACTGAAACACAAGTATTAGCAATTTCCTATTGATCTATCAAAAATGTTTCCGTGATTATAGAATCACAAACTGAACACATAATAAAATATGTTCTTGCTGTTTAAAGTAGTCCAGAGAAGTTTTAGTTCATTCTGTTGCTGTTTAACTTTGCAGGTCTCAGAAAAGAATGTATTCTGTAAGTGAATTTGATGTTTTTCATATCTTCTACTTTCCCGTTTTGGGATGTCCTGTGGGGATGCTAATGATGATAGTTGCTGTGGATCAAAAGGCTCACAAAACATAAGGGAGAAACTGCTGGAAGGAGCCTGGTTGACGGAATGGAACCCCTCCTGAGGAATCTGTGCCTTGAATGATTAAAAAACATCAGCCTAGCTTTTAAAGTGTGAGGCTGAATACTGGTGAGGAAGCTATCCCCCTACTTGGTCATGAAGCAGGGAGAAAGCTTCAACTTATCAGAGAAACTTCCGTTTCTTGCCATTTTATACTGAAACAGAAAGTGGCCTGGTAGTCAGTCCACTAGCCAACCCGCCCCCCGCCCCACACACATCAGAGAGTTTAAGCCGAACTTAAATTCATATAGCAGTGTAAATCTCTGTGGGTGTAAATATAAATATATCTCTTCAAACAGACTACAGCTTTCTGAGGACATGGGTTATTTTTCTTCTTTCCAGAACTTAAGCAAGGCTTTGCCCACAACTGAAATCAGTACGTTACTTGATGCTGACAAATTTTTCCAGTCTAAACACAAATAAAAAAGAAAATGAAGGAACGCTGTCATTCACTTGTTTTAGGCATTTTTCTCTAGTACCTGAGATAGCTCTAAGTTATTAAAAAGCGGAAAAACTACCTGGTTATGTGCGACTTGCAGCTGAAAGCTGAGATGAACTAGGTCTGGATGATCAAATTCACGTGAAACCAAATGGGCAGCGAAAGCCAAAAATTAAAGCGGACCTTACTTTGTAAAAAAGTTAAAACGCTAAACATAGTTACTCCTACTTGTTGGAATACAAAACCTCAAAACTTCAGTTTCCTCTACAATATGAGTTGTAGTGGATAGAGGCTGAACCAGGCAATGCTGTTGCGAGACTTTCAACACTGACATCCTGGGATATTACCTACAAGGCGTTCAAGAGGCCTGCTTAGGAGTAGACCGCTGCTAAACTGCATTTACTGTAAGTTAATCAGCTGTCCCCGTCACCTCCCCCCACTCCCCGGCTACCTGGGTTCATTCTCTCCCCATCACCTGCTTTTACGACTGTAATGATTTCGCCGGGAAATACCTACAACTTAGATAACGTGGGACCCGAAAAGGTGCCCCATAAATGTTTGCTGAATGAATGAAAGGATGCCTGTGGACTTAGGTTCTACTGCGCTTACTTGTAAGCACCCCCAAGGCCGGATCCCAAGTCCAGCTCAGAGCCCTGTAGAGGTCAAGCTCGGTCCCTCCCTACGCGCCGCACCTTTCTACCCCAATAACCACTTCTAAACTAGTGCCTGCGCATTGATTCGCCCCAGTGGTTTTCACTGCGGGTGAACTAACCTAACTTGCTCTAATGATCTGCGAAACGCATTTACAATCACAGCCTTTAACAGAGTTAGGACCGAGCTGGTACTGAACCTGTAGGAGCTCCAGGCTTTGACTCAAAAGAGAACCAGTTAATCTTTGAGGACGTGGGTGGAGCAGAGAGAGCCGGAACCCTTAAGTAGCTACGCGGTCCGCGGTAAAACCTCTCCTCTCTTCCTTCCACAGTTCAGTGTTGCCAGAGCAACTTTGGGCGTCACTAACGTGACCGCAGTAATAGGACAGAAAAAGTCCACGTCTCAAGCCTGCCGGAGATCCAGTGCGCAGGCGCATTAGCGTTTTCTGGTTGTAGTTCCCTTGTAGATGTATTCTGCGTCTGCGCATTAGTTGTTTCGCGCTTCGGCCCACCTCTACGCCTGTGCAAATTGGCCAATCAGGGAGGGCGGAGCCGGGTTACTGTGGTGCGCACGCGCAGGCGCTACATCCGTTGTGGTGGTCAAGTCCTCTAGGAGTTGGTGGTGCGCAGCTTGGCGTATCTGTTTTATAGTCATGTCGGCCTCGGTCATGTCGGTCGTCTCGCGGTTTTTAGAAGAGTACCTGAGCACCACTCCTCAGCGTCTGAAGTTGCTGGACGCGTACCTCCTGTATATACTGCTGACCGGGGCGCTGCAGTTCGGTTATTGTCTCCTCGTGGGGACCTTCCCCTTCAACTCTTTCCTCTCGGGCTTCATCTCTTGTGTGGGGAGCTTCATCCTAGCGGGTAATAATTCTATAAGTAATCGCAGCGATAATGTGTTACTTTGGTGCGCTGTTTTTATCCTCATAATACTCTTTATAGCAGATCACCTTCTCGTGAAGTTACGAGAGTAGCCTTCAATTGACCTCTTGTTGTGAATAGGGACATGGAGGTTCCTAAAGTTTGTCACGTACTAAATACCAAACAACCGCCTAGAAGCTGGGATTAAATCTGTAAAGAAACTACCTTAATGTTGCTGCTCTACCTGGAGATCCGCTTCACTTCATATTGGTCCAGGGAAAACGCCAATTCCAGCTTTCACTTTAACAACTTTTGGAAGTTGGTAGACTTTAAAAATGGAAAACCTAACTCAGAAGCATCTGTTTCACCTTGGCCCAATCATTACTAACCTCCGGTGAACAGCGTAAGAAATACAAACATGGGAGCTTTGCTTGTTGAATCATCCTTTGCTTGACTGGCTTTTAGCCGTTCTTACTTATTTCTTGTGGATGAAGATGTTATTTCATTATCCTGAACTCAGCTTTTGTTCACATAGTTTTGTTTTAGCTTTATTATTCTTTCTGATTCCTGGCGTTTGATACACTGGAGACTGCCATATTTAATGGAAACTGACTGTTCCCATAAATTTTTGCCAAAAAATCTGACCCTTCTTGCTCAATGGGGATGAATACTGAGTTGAATTAGGGAGTGTTAGCCAGTCCATTTTATATTTTATAGGTGGCTACTACGTGGATCTTGCCAGTCACTGGTATAGCCTGTTCTATGAATTTAAAAACATGCCAGGATTCATGTTTTTGGTTTTTTTTTCCAGCGTGACCACTGTCATTCAGGCTATCAATTGTATTTTGAATCTAATCACATTGGTCCATCAAACGCTGTGGGGATATGTAACAGGGTGCAGCCATGAGGGGGTCCCCAAATAGGGATTTGGAATTGGGTCCAGAACTCAAGGTGTCCAGGAAATATTAGAAAGGTATGTAGGATGTCCTCACCCCTTCCCCCCACAGGCGTGAGTTGGTGGAAGGGACACATGGAGAAGGAACATGCAGAGCTGTTTTGTACAGCAGCAGCTTTGCAGCTAACCTCTGGCACGGTCATTTAACATATCTATAACCTTTAACTGGTTGCATAGATCTGTTAAAAAGCTGTGGCCATGCTTTGACCCAGGGGGATGGGAGGGATTTTCATCCAAGATGTAACTGGGGGGCAGCTCCCCTTGGTTATAGCGCCTGTGTGAGAGCTTGGAGAAGATTGGCTCCATGACATGGGGCCACGCCTGCACAGACTTATGATGGTAGCCCAGTAAACCTGGAAGAATACAGGAATGCTGGCAGGTGTAACTCATTGTAGGAGGGGTTGGACATGGGGGTGCAGAGGAACGGTGGTACGAGGATTTAAACCCAGACTTGGCAGCCATTCGGGGAGAAAACCACACAGTTTTGGCGGGGAGAGAACCATGTGGCTTTGGGGTGATCCCTTTTGTAACATGGATCACCTGTGGCTTAGGAAGCAGGAGAGATTTTGCCTGGAAGAAAAGGGGTGAAAGGACTCTTGCTGGTGGGCCATGAGAAGGTGCCACATGGCTTTGGATTAACTGGAGGTGACACAGCTGATGGTGCTGGGAGTCTGAATCACAGACTTCTACTTCTTTTCCTTCGATATAGTTCCCCGGACTAGGGCAGAGGGAGAAAGAAGGACTGTGTGTCTGTGGGTATCCTAAAGGACTTTACTATTTTAATGAAGACATTAGGTCACTACTTTAAGTCTGTATAGCTTTAAATAAATATTTCCTTTTCTTTTCACAAATCTCTGGCATTGAGAGAAGTCTTTCCTTTGGTGGCGGGCATAGCGAACCTAGTGGAAGTTCCTTTTGGAAATAGTATATTGTACCCCTCCCTCCCCTTGGCCCTGTTCTGTAACAGGTACATCAAGTATGCGTTTCCTGTCCAACACTAGTTTACAGTCTGTTTGGGACACAGATAAAATATAGCTGTAAAATGGTCCGGAGACTTCATTTACAGTGGAGACTTCATTACAGCTTTCAATTATGGATCTATTGAATGCTTTACGTGCATTCAGATTGCTAGTTCAGACTCAGGTACACTACCTTCTCTCTTTCTCGGAACTTAAAATAAACCTAAGGACTCGATGACTTGTGAACCAGCCTGTTGATCAGATAGGTATTTCATTATATTTGAATTTTGACTTAGATGACCAAGAGTCTTTTCTCTGAGGCAGCATTTTGGCCTTCAGGAGTTGACACGGTGCCATCATCAGATGCACCAGACACCCTACCCTCTTTGCTAAAGGCTCTCCCTCCCCTTCCCCCAATGCTGTTCACGCAGGAAATTTCTATTAGCCTGACAGGAAAAGGAATCTTGAGAAGCATGGCTCAAATCTGACTTTAAAAAAAGAAGACATCTCCATACTGAAATCACCCTGACTTCATCAGCTTCTAGGGTTAAAATGACACCTCAGGGCTCTGTGGAAGCCTGTGGTTTGCTGAAGAGTGGGTGTGGACTAGAGTTGTAGGTTATTAGTATGCTAAAACCAGAAGATTTTTTGAGCAGAAAACTTTTCCTTATGCCAAGTCCTGTTGTTGAGGCTGTTATGGCTAAAGAGGGTTGAAAAATTCCCTTCCCTCCTCTCTAATGAGAGAGGTGGATGGGCCGAGGACAGTGCCAACCGTGGAGTCTGCTTGCGGGGATGGGGAGATGGGGCTATCCAAAGCTGTTAGATAACAGGTAATTGGGCCAGAGAATGAAAGTACCTTTAGGAAAAGAAAGGATTTATGACAATGACAATTCATAGTTACCACGGAAGGGTATCATTGACATTTCTTTTGACAGTATTGACCTTACTCCCTCTGTCACTTGTTAGCCCAGGAGACTAGTTTTAAGGGGAAATTTGAATTTGAAGTTTATCCTTTGTTCTGATTGTTGGAAGGGAAGCCTTGTACCTATTTATGGTGTTGGAGATTCTAACTTCCCTGTGGTGTGTTTCCTGTTAGAAGAGAAGGGAGAAGGCAGGTTTCGCTGAGAAAGGAAATTGTAGGAGATGATTGGTTGTACTGCATGGGAGAGCTTTGAGTGTCAGGCCAAGGAATTTGAATTTTATCCTGTAATAGGAAAGCTTCTGAGGTTTTTTTTTTTTTTTAATTTGAGTAAGGGAGATACTTTTTCTTCTTTTTTTAAAATTGTTGTTCAATTACAGTTGTCCCCATTCCCCCCACCCTCGCCCTGCTACTCTCCCACTGCCCTCCCCCTCCAACCTCAGACATTCAGTCCTACTTCCCCATTGTCTTTTTCTGTGTGTCCTTTATACATGGAGGACTTGACCCCTCCCCTTCTTTCCCCTGTTATCCTCTTCCCCCCTCCCCTCTGGTTACTGCCAGTTTGTTCTTCATTTCCATATTTCTGGTTCCATTTTATTCATTTGTTTTGTTGATTAGGTTCTACTTATAGGTGAGATCATGTGGTATTTGTCTTTCAGTGCCTGGCTGATTTCACTTAGCATAATGCTCTCCAGTTCCACCCATGCTATCACGAAGGGTAGGAATTCTTTCTTTCTGCTGCATAGTATTCCATTGTGTAAATGTACCACAGTTTTTTTATCCATTCATTTACTGATGGGCACTTAGTCTGTTTCTAGCACTTGACAATTGTAAATCACGCTGCTGTGAACATTGGGATGCATAGATTCTTTTGAATTGGTGTTTCAGGGTTCTTAGGGTATAATCCCAGCAGTGGAATTGCTGAGTCAAAAGGCAGTTCCATTTTTAGTATTTTGAGGAAATTCCACACTGTTTTCCACAGTGGCTGCACCAGGCTGCACTCCCACCAACAGTGCACTAAGGTTCCCTTTTCTCCACAATCTCACCAGCACTTGTTTGTTGATTTGTTTATGATGGCCATTCTCACCGGTGTGAAGTGATACCTCATTGTGGTTTTAATTTGCATCTCACTGATGGCTAGTGATGCTGAGCATCCTTTCATATGTCTCTGGGACCGCTGTGTATTCTACTTGGAGAAGTGTCTGTTCAGGTCCTTTGCCCATTTTTTAATTGGATTGTTTGTCTTTCTGGGGTGGAGCTGTGTGAGTTCTTTATATATTTTGGCGTTCAAACCCTTGGAGGTATCATTGGTAAATATATTTTCCCATACAGTTGGTTCTGAGAAAGGGAGAGACTGAAAGTTGGTGTTAGCATTTAGGATCAATTGGAGGGAAAAGTTCTTTGGTGTGGTTCCCTGATTTCTTTTTGGCAGTCTGTTCTCTTTGATCCTTCTGGATGTGTTTATTTAGCATATGCAAGTATTCTTTGAAAATCGATCAATACATTTCAGATCAGTGTAGAATGCTACCACACTTTTAAAAAGACTGGTATTATTGGGCCTGATGAAAATGGTCTGTTTTCTTCTATTCCCTTATGCCTTGGAGACTTACCCATTTTTTCAAGAAGGAGTCAGAAATTTTCAAGAACATTGCTATTGAGAAATTTTTTTTTCAATCATTGTACAGTGTAGTAGGCATTGTAAGGAACTCAGAGGTAGAATATATTTTTTCTCACTATGGATTTCAAACATCCTCAGCAGCTGACTGTTTATCTTGTGGTTAGATACCTCTAGAGGAGGACATCTGTCCCTTTTTCAGACTCACATTCCAGGGCTGGCAGCCCTTCTGCTTTCCTTTTTTACCGAACTGAAATCCTGCTTTCTGCTCATTTAAAGTGCTGTGTAGGAGGGATAAACAGAAAACATTAAGACTGTCCTTAAAACAAATCTGGTTTTGAAATAATCTTTAAAGTTATTTCACAACTTTGGTCTATTCTGTTCTCTAATCTATATGAAACAATTTTGGATTAAAAAAATAGTTTTGTTTCCCCTAGTTTGTGAATACAAAAGCAGTTTGATTTGAAAGGCAAGGAGGCCTAATCCAGAACGTTTTTTGGGGAGCGGTCTGGCTGTGTGGACTAGAGGCCAGCATTTTTTTTGGAATTATCCATCAGCTTTATGGGCCTTTATATTCTCCCTCAAAACTGTTAGACAGAAGATTGAAGTTTGCCAACCTTGTGCCTGAGAATACTCTAAATCAGTTTCAGATCTGTTGCTACCTCCTTATGCTCAGTTGACACAGGCAGTGTGCAGACTACTGTAAGCTTTCGCACTGATCTCCCAGCCTCCAGTCCATCTCCCACTGGGTTTGCAGGCTTGTTTTGACTTGCAGATCTGATTGTGTGGTTCCCAAAGAAAGCATCACAGTTTTTTTGCATGGTATATGGGTTCTGTCATGAAGTGCTCCTGTACATACCTGCACTTCATCTCTTGCCTTTGCCTACTGTACTTTGTCCTCCAGCATTACTGAGTTAACTTGTTATTCCCTGAACATCTCAAGCTATTTTACCTTTGCTTGACTGTCTGGAAAATTCCTTCACTTCTTAGACATCTCAGCTCAAGTGCTACTTCCCTTTGGAATCCTTCTCTGACTTGCCTAGCATAGATGTCTTTTCTTCTATATTCCTATTTTGCTGTGTGTGTGTGTGTGTGTGTGTGTGTGTGAGAGAGAGAGAGAGAGAGAGAGAGAGAGAGAGCATATTACATAGATAGATGGCACTTTGATACTGTTTTGTTTGCATGTCCATCTTCCCTCTGAAAGTGAACCCCTCTTGAGGGTAGGGGCTGTCTTTTCATCTCTGTATCTTCAGTGCTTATCACTGTATATGTTAAATTGTGAGCATGCCCGTAGTAATTTAAGAAGCACTGAGCAATTATGTGCCAGGTTTTCTGCCAAGAAACTGAGGATTCAACTGAGAAACGCAACTGGTGTGCGTGTGTGTGTGTGTGTGTGTATTTTTTTAGACAGGGGAAGGGAGGGAGAAAGGAGGGAAACATCAATGCGTGGTTGCCTCTCACCCACTCCCCACTGGGGACCTGGCCTGCAACCCAGGCATGTGCCCTGACAGGGAATCAATCCAGTGACCCTTTGGTTCGTAGGCCAGTGCTCAGTCCACTGAGCTACACCACCCAGGGCATGGTCTCTGTTCTCATGATGTTTATAACGTAGTGGGCGTTACAGGCAAGCAAACATGGATACAGTGCTGTGATGGATAAATATTGGTGCGCATAGGGACACAAAGGGCCACTCAGCCCTGCCCAGCAGTCCTATGTACTTCCCTGGTATGTTTGCTTTTCTAAAATACGCTTTATAACTTTTCTCTTCACTCTCTCCTGTATTTCCTCTTTTCCTTTATTCTCAGTTGATGATCTTTATTTTTTTCACTACAAAAGGAGACAGGAATCCTGTCATCTTCCCACCAAGGCATCGGGAGCCCATGTGCACCTGTATCCTGACTCCTTGACTGACTTCCTACGGTGGTGGGTGATGTGTCCCTTTCCGATCAAAGGCAGCTCCTTCCCTTGTGCAGAGGATCCGATCTTCTTGCTCACTCAGGACTCTGCTTCTGCAGTCGTCCTTCCATTCGGTGTCATTAATTTCTCTATATTTTCATCGTACAAACATGCTCTAATATTGTTTAATTAAAAACATTTCATTTGACCCTAGGTGCCCCTCCTGCTCTCATTCCATTTCTTTTTTTATCCATCATCACAGAATCCTAGAAAGAATAGTCTAGTTGCTGTTTCTTTTTTTCCATGCATTCCTTAACCACCTCTTGGTGGTGGTCTTTTTCCATCAAGGGAAACTACTCTTGCCAGATCTAATTGCCATCTTACCTCACCTTTACCTGAATGCTTGGCAGCATTGAGCATTTACCATAGTTGGCTGCTCCCCTCTGTGTGGAGCAGTTTCTTCTTGAAGCTGTTACGGAGCTACACTCATCTTGCTCCTTCTCACCACATTGGTCTTTCCTTCCTGCTGTTTGTGCTGAGTGCTTCACTGTCGGAGGGCATGGTTCTTGACACCCTCTCTTCTCTGTATGTTGTTTTATAGGTGAATTTAAATAATGTCTGTATAACTACAACTACCACATTTATATGTTTAGTTCTGACCTGTTCCCTGAATTTTAAATCAGTAAATCCAGTTGCCCACTTGACATCTCCACTTAATGTCTGATACGTGACTCCAGAATAAACCTTCCCAGCCAGCCAGCCCGCTCTTGCCTTTGATGACTCTAGTCTGGTCCGCCTTAGCTGTTATACCAAGAACATGTCAGGATTGTCCCTGCTCCCTGGAATGCTCTGTCCCTAGATCTTTGCATGGTTGGCTCCTGTCTTTCAAATTTTGGTCTTAAATAGCACCTTTTTGGAGAGGTTTGTGATCACCAGATAAAAAAATAGATATTCAGTAGCTTCCCAGTCACTGTTATTACCTTGTTTTATTTTCTTCATAGCACATATTACTACGTGATATTTCCTTGTTTATTTGTTTATTTATTTATTATGTTTCTCCCCACTGGAGTGTAAATTCCTTGAGCCAGACTCTTAATCTGTCTGGTTCTGTGTCATATTCTTAGCACCTGCGACAATGTGTGACATAATAGATGCTCACTTAAGATTTTGCTGAATTAATAAGCATTTAAGGAACTAGGTTAAATTAGAGCAGCTAAAGTGGGAAGGCTGCCTTAGGAGGTGGAAGTTTCCAACTTTAGCAGTGGTCAGGGAAAGATTGAAGGCGTGCTTTGCCTTTCGTGTGCCCCGTGCAGCTGAGGGATATGACGTACATCTCTGTAGACTCGAAGGTTTGTGATTCTCCACTGGGCTTGGCTTGTCAGATTCTGGAATGGCGAGCGTACTTTGGAAAGATTCCCAGGTGATTCATGCAGCCTCCCCCCCAGCATGCCCGCCCCTACCACTTCTTGGGTGTTTTATGCCTAAACCCAGTGTTGGTCTTTACGACCTCCAGGGTCCTTTGCATCTCAGCAGGGCAACGACCCGTGTTGTCATCACAGTAACTGGGGTTACTGTGATCATGATAATGATAACACATCAGTTTATTGTTTTACCACCTCGATGGGGACCTTCTCTTTTTGTTCCCTCATATTTCCTGAAATACTACCCTGTCCTCCACCCCAATAGCCACTATTAATAGTTTGCTGTCTATTTCTCCAGATTTTCCTTGAGTCCAACTAAAATAAATGAGAAAATAATTCTCTCTATCTCCACACAAACACACACATTTTTTAAATGGAGGGATATGTTTTTTGGCTTTGTTCCATGTAATATGTCTTGGATATCTAGAGACATTTATATCATTCTTTTGAATGATTGCATGGGTTTCATGCATGTGGGTAGTGTAATTTATTTAAATAGTTCCCTCAATGACATTTGGACTTTTTCATTTTTTTTCCAACTTTACAAACATGCTGTTAGAATGTCATTGTTCTGTAAGATAAATTCCTTAGTCAAAAGGTACAAACATTTTAAATGGTAATAGATATTGCTAGCTGCTCTCCGAAATGCATGAACCAGTCTGTACTCCATCCACAGCAGGATTTTAATCGGTTGCCCTTGCTTCAGTCAGTGTCCTTCATATTTTGAAGTGTCCAGGTGCTTGAAAAGATCGGTGGCGCTTCCACAGTGTTTACATGTTTATGCATAATGAAAACTGTTGCCATGGTGATGGACTGTGGAGAAGTCTTTGTTTTCTGACCTTTGGGTTAGATCTCAGTTCCTTTCTTTTTCTTGGTTAGTGATGGGATGGATGCTAGCCTGGAGCAAATTTGGTTTTTCTTAAGCAGTGTGATTGTGTCTCCCGGGCATAAGGATATTGTGGGAAAGTGTATTCCGGGAGCACACTTTGCATGTCAAACGGTGACTGTGGCTAATGTATCAGGTTGGAGTCGTCCAGGGTATGGAACGTGGCAGAGCCCTCCGTCAAAGTCAGTGTAGCTTAGGCCTTCTGCCTTTTTTCCTGAGATGAGCAGCTGCCAGAACTTTGAGATCAAAGATTTTCTACAGCTGTGAGGTCCTTACTGATAAGCCTCTTACATTTATAATCTCTGCTATCCAATATATACAGTCTGTTGGAAATTAGTTTTTTAACTTTGTGTCATTCAGTCCAGCCCCTTTGTTACGGCCTCAACTACTTTCCAATCTAGGTATAATTATAAACTTAGGCGATAAGAGAGTTCTAAAGATTTTTTGGTTATATGTATATAATTTTTCTGAGTAAGCCTTTGGTTCTTCCCCTAACTCTGAGAGGTTGTATTTTTTCCTTTAACAAAGAAGAGCATAAAACTTAAGTGCACACCTTGATGAGTTTTAAACTCACCTGTCTAGCTGCCACCCAGATCACGATCCCGAGTGTGACCAGTACCCCAGGGGCCTCGACCGCGTGCCTCGCTGGTCACCCCTCCGTTGAAAGGTGGCAGCCACTCTCCTGGCTTGGCTTTTGTTACCGTGGGTTGGTTTTGCCCCGTTTTACGTTTAGGTCAGTGTAATTCCACAGCATGTATTTTTTGTGCCTGGATTGTGTTGCTCAACATTATACTTGTGGAATTCATCCATGTTGTGACGTTCTCTTTGTTTTTGCTTTTCTGATTCCCCTCACCCCCAGTTTTGTGACATACATCTCTGTATAAGTTTAAGGAATACAACAGGATGGTTTTATTTACATATATTGTGAAAGGGTTACCACAAGAGGTTCAGTTATTGTATCATATAGATACAATAAAAAGATAAAAAAGGAAAGACATTTTCTTCTTGTGATTAGAACTCATGGGATTTGCTCGCTGAACAACTTTCCTGTATGTCGTGTAACAGTGTTAGAATAACCACCACGCTGTGCCTTGCATCCCTACCACTTCTTTATTTTATAACTGCAGGTCTGTACCTTCTACCACCTTCTCCCACTTCCCCTGCCCCCTTCATTGCTGTACGGTGCTCCGTTGCGCACATGCCGTAACTTGTCCATGTTACTGTTGGTAGATATT
Organism: Anoura caudifer; assembly: GCA_004027475.1. Classification (NCBI taxonomy): domain Eukaryota; kingdom Metazoa; phylum Chordata; class Mammalia; order Chiroptera; family Phyllostomidae; genus Anoura; species Anoura caudifer. Next base: position 156,018 of record PVKU01001936.1, on the reverse strand, counting down.
TACACTCCTTCCAGTTTGGGGCCGTCACGGGTTTCATTCCTTTGCGTGCCTTTGATGCGTTTATGCATCATTTCTGTTAGAGTGGAATTGCTGTGTCATAGGGGGTGTGTGTGTTGGTTAACAGTCATATTTGTTTTATACGTCTAGATAATAATTTTTGTGTTTTGCTTCTTGTACAGTTTGTCTGAGAATACAGATCAACCCACAGAACAAAGCGGATTTCCAAGGCATCTCCCCGGAGCGAGCCTTTGCTGATTTTCTCTTTGCCAGCACCATCCTGCACCTTGTTGTCATGAACTTCGTTGGCTGACTCCTTCCTGTTGCTTAATTGAGGAGTGGGAGACGATCAGAATGTAAGTAGGGATCACAGCCTTTGCCCCACCATGTTGATTTTAGAAATGGAGATTGTATGGGCCCAGTTTTGGTTGTGGTTGGCAAGGTTCCCATATTGCTGATCAGATGTTTGCAGAATTTTTCATCAGTCTGCAAAGTATGCATTAATATCATCATGATTCATCAGTGCTGCTGCTCTTGGTCATTGACTTCTCTTCTCACTGTTCTGCAAATCATTAAGATAACAGAAAATGGGAGTTTGCCTGTAGCTAATATATAAATTTCTGCACCAGTAGCTCCATGAAAATAACTCTGAGATCTTGGAAGAGACAAAAACTGTAGGCTTTGCTTTTAGATTTGCTTTGTAATTTTTTTCTGATTTTTATCTTTGATGGCTTAAAATATTGGGCTGTTGTTCCATAGTACCTAGTACAGTGCTTACACCTGGCAGACATCCAATATATGCTGAATGAATGACTGTGACCATTTGCTAATATGTATGCTAAAGGAAAAAATAAAAGGGGAAATTGGATTATTTGGGAGAACACTTTAGAATATAGTATGAGACACCAGTTGTTTTATTTGCTATTATTTTCCTTTTTTAGCAGTTATCTTTTCTAACCCTTCTTTTTTTTTAGAAAAAAATTTTTTAAAATTCTCATCTGATGATATGTTTATTGATTTTTGGAGAGAGAGGAAGGGGATGGGGAAGGGGGAGAGAGGGAGAGAGAAAGAGAAAGAAATACTGATGTGAAAAACATCGATCGGTTGCCTCCTGTATGCACCCTGACCAGGGTTTGAACCTGAAACCTAGGTATGTGCCCTCATCAGGACAGCCTTTTGGTGTACGGGATGATGCTTCAACCAACTAAACCACTTGGCCAGGGCAGAGCTCTTTTTTTCTAAACAAACTCTCATATAGATTCTCTGTATAAGAAACAGCATTGGAGCTGGAGTTGTTTTCATTGACAAGTTGAAGAGTCCTCTTCGCTTGGACTCCCCTTTATATGTGGTCCTTCCAAGCAGAATCCGAAGGCTCTAAGAAGTACATGAGTGCTTTCCAAACTCTATATAGTAACACTTATTTTACATGTAAGAAAACAGAGGTCAGCCCTGGCTGGCATGGCTTTGTGGATTGAGTGCCGGCCTGTGAACCAAAGGGTCGCCAGTTCGATTCCCAGTCAGGGCACATGCCTGGGTTGCAGGCCAGGTCCCCAGTGGGAGATGCGCAAGAGGCAACTGCACATTGATATTTCTCTCCCTCTCTCTCTCCCTCCCTTCCCCTCTCTCTAAAAGTACATAAATAAATTTTTTTTTAAAAAAGAAAGAAAACAGAGGTCCAGAATAATCCAGTGGCCTTGCCCTGGCCATAGCTAGTTGCAGATTAGTGCCTTAGTCCAGTGGTGCTCTTGGTCCAGCGCTGTGCCAGTACCCCATGTAGCTTACTGATGAGTGAGTATACTCTTTTCTTTGCCTTTTCACTACATTAGTGTTGTTGTATTTACTGGGTGGTAGAGAAATGAGAACCTTAGGAAATGTTACCATACTTGGAGGAAGAATATTCCAGGATTAGCTTTTTTCTGTCACTAGGAAAGCTGCCATTTCTGTGCTGATCAGAAATCCAGCACAAAAGTTAGAGCAATTGTGTACTGGTTTGGCCAAAAAGTCTGTGTTTTTTTTTTTTTTCAAAATGAAAGACATGTTTTTCATTTCCACTAGTAATTTTATTGATTTGGATATTTTGAGTATGTTGGCTATCTCCTGTGTGGTATAACATTGATTGTTCTCAATAATGTTTTGATTTAATCACTATCAACTTCAGCTGGTCTGCTTGACTGTGAGCATTGTCTAGCAAGAAATTCCAGTACGAAACTTTGCAGACCACTTTTGGCATGTCTGATCAGTCACAGCACCTTCTGCATACACTGCATAAGTCTCTTTTTGCACTGCAGTTGCATTTTTACCTTTCTTGAAATAATAAAACATAACATGCTGAAAATGTTGCATATTTCCTTCCCTCTTCAATATTAAAATGGCTACACAAAAATTCACCAATTTTGATAAGTTTCGTTTAAACGCACGCTGATATGACGGCTGTGACACTATAGTCTAACACAATTGTTTTGAATGAAGTTGAAGACAGTTGAGCACTACTAGAGCCATCCTACGGAGAAAAACATACAGACTTTTTGGCCAACCCAATACTAAGTGAATGCAGTAATGTGACAATGACTATACTTCAATTTCTGGCATGAACTAATTAGATTACATAGATTCTTTTCATTATTGATACTGCCTCAAAAACATTTCTGTTTCATTTTTGATAGTGGTAAGGTGACAGGTTGTTCATTGCACTGAAAAAGTTTGGGAACTACTTTTTATACTATTCTTTTTCCCTACTGTTCTAATACAGTTTAACTCTTGGGAGAACTGATCAGGACTTGAGTTGTCCCTCCCCATTCTGCCATTTCTATGTGCCAGTTGACGCCTTGTTAAGGAAACACAAAGAAGAGTGAGATGTGGCTCCTGCCCTGTAGTAGGGGAGAGGGCATGCAGGCACAGCAGTTAAATACAGCGTCGTTCAGGCCACACTAAGGATGGAACAGAATGCTGTGGGGGTTGAGAGGGAGCCTCCCACCGTGTGCAAGCAGCAGACAGGGTGTCTGACCAATGGTCACTCTTGGGGTGCAGCGGGAAAGCTTGCCCACCATCACTGACCTTGCACCTGCAAACATCATGTGTAGCTCCTGGGCTTCCTGGTAGTAATTTTTCTGGAAAGGTCTTAAGTCTTCTGATTACCTTAGTCTAGATTTCTCAAGTTATTTTTTTCTAGATGAGTCATGTGTATGCTTGAGAAAGCAACAGCATAAACATTTTCAGGGGTGTTTTCTGGGCTCGGGGAGATACCAAATCATGGAGAATTATTTCCTAGGGCTGTTGTGATTGGAGGAGGACTCTGCTGCAGAGAGCTTAGTGTTTCAAAATTGTGACAAAAACAGAGACCAAAAAAAGCAGGCTTAGCAGAAACTGTGACTGCAGACTGTTCTAACGACCTAGAGCCACCTGTTCAGTTGGGAATTACGGGCCCAAGGGCCAGCGGAGTCTTCCAGTCCCAGGTCAGATGGTTTTATAGAGAGTGCCTTCTCCCTGGGGACTGCCCACAGAGGGCCTTTATTTGACCTCTGCTTTACTGTCCTGTTCTTAATTTTTTAATATACATCTGTTTGCCCTTTTTATGTGCCTCTAACTCAGTCTGTGTGCAATGTAACACAACACTTAAAGCAGTTTCCAGGTGAATTCTCAATATTTACACCAACTCAGAAGGTGAAACAGACCGAACATTCCCTGTACTTGCCAGGCACGTGGTGAGCTGGGTATAAAAGAACAAAACCTGGAGTGTGCTGCTCCTGCATGAGTTTGGGGGGGACATTTAAAACCAGCAGATTTGAATATTTAAAAATTTACACACTTTCTGTAGTTATTTTCTGTTTTGTTTTTCCATATGTCTTTGTGCAATTCTTCAGGTGTTCCGAAGGGAATGGAATAGAAGAGGGGCATAGTTCGGGTCACAGTCTGGGAAGGAAATTCCCTGAACTCGGGCCCTGGATCAGAGGGCTACGGGAAGTGGGCACACAGGTTGGACCTGAGCGCGGAAATGCGCTCTGCTAGCCGGTGGAGGTAGTTGGCCTAATGCTGGTGTTAAAACCTTGTTAGGTTGCTTTGTTTTTACAACGGAGGCCATCCTCCCACAGGTCTTTAAAAATTCATGGCGTTTAATCCTGGATGGAGCAAGGGGGCCATAGTGCTAGGAGAACATAACTCTGACAAGCAGTACCATTTATAAATATGTAATTACCATTGGCTTTTCAAATTAATCAAAGTATAATAATCTGAAGAATTATTTTAGGAAGAGTCTAAATATTATTCTTTAGGTAATACTGCCACCTAGTGGATTGTACATATCATGTGCTGAGAGACTGTGCTTCAAAGCCTAAGAGAAGTTGAGTTTGGGGAGGAAGCCCCTGAAGTCTTTGTGATAAAACCTACTTTTTTCCGGTCACAGGAGGGCAGCAGAGGTCCAAGTGGGTGTAGATGCTGGGTGGGGATTTCTTTACATTTTGGCCAGAAGTGGGCAGTGTTGAGTTGGGTTCAAAGGGCACGGAGCCTTGCAGTGGCCCAAGGCTCTTGTCACATGGGACAGACCTTGTGTAGGGTTTATTTCCTTTCCTTATCTTGTCTGTTCTCGAGCTCCATTTTGGTTTGTTCTAGGACTGTTTTTGCTTTCAATATGACCTCCTTTAATTTTTTGTTGGGAGGGGTTTTAAAAAATTTCATTTTCTCTTTGACATTTCATCATACAGTGAATTAGGTTCAGCTACCAAATAAGTTCTCAAAAAGGGAACTTCCTACTGGAGCATAATCAACAAAAGAAAAAAGCAAACAAAATATAACCAGAGTCATTGAAGTTGAGAACAATCTAACAATAGCCAGAGGGTAGGGGACAGGGGGCAGTGGGGAGAAGGGCTTTCAGGAACTACTATAAAGGACACATGGACGAAACCAAGGGGGAGGGTGGAAGCAAGGGAGGGAGGTGGGCTTGGAGGGGGTGGGGGGGCGAGGTGGGGAGAAAATACAGCTGTAATTGAACAATAATGAAATAATTTAAATTAAGAAAATGAAAATACATTTTTTAAAAAAGGGAACTCTTCTAAATTTGTAGAACATATTTTGAGCTATACACAGTATGATCTTTCTTTGACCCCTTTTTTCCTCAGAGGGCAATATTAATCCTTTACCTATTATTCTTAAAACCTTGAATGTGCTTATTACATTTACCAAAAAAACCACTAATTGGTGGCTGTCTAATTGGTGACTGTTTTGGATTTGATCCATTTAAAGCTACCAGAGGGAGGGAGGGAGGGAGGGAGGGGGGATGAATATTGAGTAGATTTGTGTTTATGAAGTTCATTCCTGCTCTGGCTCCCCACCTTATTTTCCCCATTTTTACAGCTTGGTGATTCCTGCTTCGGCTGCATGTTTCACAGGCGCCTCTTCTGGGGCCCTTGGGGGTTGCAAGGTGCATGTCTCTATTGCTGCGCTTACCACATTGTTATGAAACTATTTTTTAAAAATATTTTATTTATTTATTTTTAGAGAGAGGGGTAAGGAAGAAGAGAGAGACAGAAACATCAATGTGTGGGTGCCTCCCACGTGGCCCCGGCCTGCAACCCAGGCATGTGCCCTGACCGGGAATCGAACCAGAGACCCTTTGGTTTGAAGCCCGTGCTCAATCCACTGAGCTACACCAGCCAGGGCAACTATTGATTCACTTCCCTGTCTCGCCTGCTGAGGTTTGGGCCCTCAGGGCTTAGCACCGGCCAGCAGTCACAATGCATGTTTGTTGAGTGAGTGTATGCAGAGTAAATCATTTTTAACCGCAAGCAAATGCTGTATAAAATAGCTGTATCATTAGTTAATTGGATGCTAAGACATGTGGAAAGTGCTGTGGAAGAAAGAAGCCAAGGAAAAAATAAACTTGAGACTAGGTCGGAAGGCGAGCCTTGTGGCGTGGACAAACAGGCTTGTCCCTCACCCCGGTTTCCCTTTCTGCACAGTTAGGGGGTTGGCCTGGATGTGCATCAGTTTCTTGCAGCTGTTCAGGCCTCTGATTACTGGAATTCATGGTAGTTCCCATTGTGTTTGAGGAGCATTGGGCTATTTGTGTAGATTCTCAGTTGGGCTTTGCTCTTTTTTCCTTTCTTCAGTTGTTGGCTTCTATCCATGTTATCAGATTCCCATCAGCTATTCGGAGGACGGTGAAAGTGCGACTGTCTGTAATAAAATGCGCAGTGTTTATACAAGGCCGGCCACCTTTTACAACACTGGACCGTATTTGCGAACTGCATTATGGGTATCACCAGGCTGGCAGGACTAGCATCCATCCCATGTACACTTCACACATAGCCCGTGCGACCCCCACGGCCCCCCCGTGACGCAGGTACACAGGTAGCCTCCCCGTTTACACGTGAGGTCGTTAAGCCGAGGTGAGATTTAACTCGACTTGTCTAGGCTCTGGGACTAGTGACTGAGTGGGGACTTAACAGACATTTTGACTCAAGAGTTTTATTTTCCTTATCTGTTATGTTTAGAGATTTTTGGGTAATGTATATATCTGTTACAGGGTTTTTGTTAAAAATACTAAACTTCTTTTTTACAAATGGAAAAGACAGGAGAGGATGATGGGAAAGGGTGAAGTCGGGCTATGTCAGATGTTTCTGCAAAGTTGGTGGTCTCTGCTGCGATCCAGGAGAAAGCCAAGAGAACCGACTTTATCCGGAGGGGGTGACCCTGGACTTCCTGCCGGGTGGAAATGTTCAGAGTCTGCTCGTGTGCTTAGGAACATTTGAAATGAAGCTAGTGATGGTGGAATTGAGTTTTGAATTCTACTTACTTTTCACTAAGTTTAAGTGGTCGCCTGTGGCTAGTGGCCGTGAGGCTGGACCGATCTCTCAGACCCCCAGGTTGGTCTCCCCGTCTGTAAAATGAGAGGGTGAGATGAACTGATCTCTAAAGCTCCTTTCATTTTTAGAAGTGTACGGTCTGTGCCTTCTGAAACTGCAGTGATTGAAATTGAGCTCTGAACCTAGAATTTCCACAGAATGATCTTTGATTCACATTTTATCTAATTTCGGTTTTAATTGGGTGACCAGATGGATTTGAAGGAAAATCAGTATTTGAATGTATCTGCTCGGTGCTGGTGTCTGAATAGAGATGGTTGCTGGAGTGGAATACAGATTCCAAAGAGAAGTGGCCCTGTCTGGCATTGTCTGTTGTATCTGTACAGGGAGTAATCATTGTTAACAGTTCTTTGTGTAGTGCCTTGCTTTCTTTTAAGATGATTAGAATAGACTGATCAGTGGTGCTGTCTTTTCTGCGTGAGTGAAATAGACGAAGTCATGCCAACTTTTCTCAGTAGGCTTCTTCCATTTTGAATGTCTTTATATCCGAGGAGGAAGCCTTTATCTCTTGGTTAGCAATGGAAACAATTCTTTTGAATTGTTGAGTAGTCCAATTTTACCGAGCTAACATTTCAAAGAATCCTAGCATCTGTGCTTTTAGCATACTGCCTGGTAAATATATTTTTGCCTTAAAAGAAGGGATCAGGTCTTTGGAAATAGAATCTTCTGAAAACCACATTAAAGAGACGAGTCATTTTTGCCTTCTAGGTGGACCAGCTCTAATGTCTTAGATTTAAGTGTTTTAATATCATAGAATATCAAAACCTGACAGTTATACTAAACTAGGTTTCTTTTGTAATTGTGTGTCAAAGCTCTTCTGTGAAATGGCCCTGTTGTCCAGGCCTCTCACACCTTGGCCATTAGAACTGGTGTCATAGTCATTCATTGGCTGTTGCTTTAAGAATTTGATTGAGTGAAAGGAGAGTTTTAATAGGCCTGTTCTTGTTTGGCATTGTGGATATGTTTTGTTCCCTGTTTCTGTTCTCTACACATTGCTTGCAATTCCACTGATATAGGAATGTTCTGCAATTATGTAGCATTTCTCTAAATATCATTGTTAGTGAAATGAAAGCACTCTGGCTAGTAAGCTCTGATGCTGAAATTCCAGATCAGAACCAAAACACAAAATAAGGTGGTGCCCTTTTACCTACTGGGGTAGCCACCCTCTTCTGAAAGGTGGTGTTTATCAGCCTTTTTCAAGTCATGACACACAGAAGATTACAGTATTTCTATGGCTCGCTGCAGGAAGATCGGCTCTATGGCTGGAGACTTTGGAGCCCCTGGTGCCGGGGAGGGGGTGGGGGGGCTGCTTTCTGACGGCTTTCCTGGAGGCACTAGAAAGGAAGCCCCAGTTTGCCGGGCAGGGCCCAGCTCACGGCTTCCAGATCCCAGTCTCATCCGAGTCTGGCAGCCACGTGGACACTTCTTGGCATTATTTTCCACATTCTTCCCCAAGATAAACTTATCTTCAAATGAAAAAAAAATTCCTCTCTATTTCCTTTGTTAAATCTGAGATTGGGAATTTTTCTCTACTTTTCTGTCTTGAATTCTTTCTTCTTCACCCTCCCCACCCCCCCACTGGAATTTAGTGCTTTAGTAGCTTTCTAGACCCAGAGAAATACTTTAGGCTAAAGTGCTGCCTCCTCACCTCTAAGCGTCGGTCGGGTCTGAGAGGACAGAGGGACTTGCGGAAAGGCTTGCGGCTGATTGAGTCTAGAGTGGGGTGAGAACTCCTGTCTGCCGGGTCCTGGTCGCTTCGCCTTGGTGTGTTGGGAATTCAGATTTGGATATTAATTTTTATGGATTATTGTTTGAAATGTTTAGTGAAAAATATTTGCTTTATTCTGGTTCTAGCCTGGCTTAAATACTTATTGCTCAGGCTTTGGGGGCACCGTCTGTATCATATGACATTTTAAAAAACCTTGGATGTCTCCTCTTATCTTCCCACTTCTTTCTTTTAGGTTCACGTTTTGATTTCCCCCGGAGGAGAGCTCTGACGTGGCAGCCTGTTGGACACGTGGATTTTCTTCAGATTTACACTCGCTGCTGGCTCTGACTCGGTGTGCTGGTGGGAGCCGGCGAAGTTCCCTCCCTCCCGTGTCAGGACGACTTTGTAACAAGCATCTGTTTACTGACCTCCCTTCCACTGTGTGACCTTTCTGCCTTCCCAATTAAACTTCCTGCCACTCCTTTCTGTGCCTCCGGCTGTGTTTTTTTTTTTGTTTTGTTGTTTGTTTTTTGTTTTTATTCTTTATCAGTACCAGAATCTTTTACTCCTTCAATCCTTTGTGCAGAGTTCTTTAGGAGTTGATAACTTGCAGCTGTGAATCTTACACCATGTTTTCATTAAATGTGTTAGAAGTTAATGACAAAAGGCAGTGCTCACCGCTTTGTCCTTTTCCTGGACCTGGTAATCCTATACTAATCTTTCAGTTGTTAGAGGTGGTTCCCTTCTAGGACACAGTGCTCTCCTGGAATTATCTTTAAGCACTTTGTTAGAAATTGAACTGTTTGCTTCTACATTTATAATTTATAGCTGTTTTGATATACTTTGTGGCAAAAGGTGATAGATGAGGTTTGTCCAGAAAGTATCCAGCCACACACTATGAAAAATAGAGACATTTATTGAAGAAGATACAAGAAACATTGTACACAGGACAATGATGCCTCAGTTCCCTTTCAGAGTAGGCACCTTGGGACCTCACACAGTTCTCCCAATCACCATGAGCTGCCCTGTCATATTCTCCTGAATCTCATTGATGGTCTGAAATCTCTTCCCTTTCAAAGGTGATTTTAGTTTTGGGAAAAGCCAGAAGTCACAGGGTGCTAAATCTGGGTTGTAGGAGGGCTGAGTCACCTGGGTAACTTGATGTTTTGCAAAAAACTCTGCTGCAGATGTGATGCATGAGCAGGCATGTTGTGGTGATGAAGCTGCCAATCACCACTTGCCCATAGCTTCAGCCGTCTGAATCATCCATATAGTTTCTGCAGAGGAATGTTCAAGCTTAACACAAAATCTGATGGAGATTCATTCCTCTTCTTGCTCAGTCATTTTGAATGTGACGGCCACACAGTACACATTCTCACTCAGCGACATCCACCGCCCCCACTGACTGGTTCAGTGAAGGCATCACTGTTCATCCATGTGCATTCCCATCCGCTCTCCTTGGCTGCCAGGTTACATCGGTGTCACGCAAACCATGCTCATTACGTTAACAATGGCTGGACTCTTCCTGGGCATCCCTCTATGTATCTCTTAGGCAATGTGAGCAGAGTGCAAAGAGTGGGGGTTTTTGTTTATATGCTTATTTATAGGATATGGTATTCTCCAAACTACTTTCCCAAATATTCTCTCATTTTATGCTTGTGATTGATCATCTCAGGGGTCCCAGTCCTCATTAGATGGAGAACAGAGGCTCAGATGTGTAACTTGCTCAAGATCAGAGCTGACACTGTGGGTGGAACAGTAGGTCTGCTGGCTAAAGCCTGGGCATATTTCCATGTATCCTACATACCCCATTTCCATCTCGGCTGCTGCACAGAGGGAATAAGCAAGCAGTGTTGAGAATGCCGCCCTTTAAACTGAGCTGAATACCGAGGTGACCGCTGGGGTAGGAGTTGTGCTGCAGAGGTTTTCCAACGTGGCTGCATGGTAGAATCCCTTGGGGAGAGTGAAAACGAATCTCACACCCCAGAGCAAGTGAATAAAAGTCATTGAGGGTGGCAGTTGTAGTTTGCGCAGCTACCCAGGTGATTCTCATGTGCAGCCAGGTTGGGCAAGCACCGATCTGCATGCTTGGTACCCGAAATGTAGTTCATTGACCAGCGGTACGGCTACCACCTAGGAACTTGGTGGAAAAGGATACTCAAGCCCTGCCCCAGACCCTCCTGCAGCAGAATCTTTGTTTTAAACGTGGTCCCCAGGGAATTCGGGTGCATGTTCAGGTTCAGGAAGCACTGGTCTAGAGCAGTGGTTCTCAGATTTGGTGCATCTCACAATTCCCTGGGAACTTGGTGAAAAGCTTGGGCTTCCGTGTTTGTGAGCTCTCCATGTGACTGGCACACGGCTACGTTTGAGAACAGCTCTAGGGCAGGAGCGTGTAAACATTTTCTCCAGTACGCGGGCATGCTCATATCCAGTGAAACTATTTACAAAAGCAGGCTGTTGGTCACTGGGCCCTGGTTTGCCCTTCTCAGGGGCACTAGTTCCCTAAAATCATGATTGGTCCAGGTAGTTTGCTTTAAAATTTTATATAGAGGTATATAGCTTTATTAGGAGGCTTCTGGATTATTTTTAGTCTACGTTGACAAACAGGTATTTTGGGTAAAAGAGACAGATGGGGCAGAGGCTAAGTTCCCATTTACTGGATTAGCCCGTGTGTCTGAGGTGAGCTGCCCGAGCCAGGTGCCGTCAGTCAGCAGGAAGCCTTCACCTGTGCTGTGTCCTTTCACCGCTTGCAACGGGGCGGAAACTTCCAGACTGCTTTTGGGGTCTTGAGTTTAAATTTAGTTAAAAGCTCATTACAAGTGACTTTTTTTAAGGTTTCTGTCGACTTGCTCAGTGGTTCTCAAGTCTGTATACGAAAGAACTGGCTGTGGAACCTTTGAGCTTAAAAAACATGCATTACCCCCCGCCCCTTGCCCTCTGATTCTTAGGCGTTTTCTTTTAGCTGAAGTAGCTAAAGACATGGCAGAGGAGAGGCACTGAACCAGGATAGACAATCCAGTCACCAGAGGCGTCTGCCCATCTCTGGGCCTTTCTTAATGCCACTGGCCTGGTTGTAACGATGTCTCTCCCTGGGCCTTCCACACGGGCGCTCAACAGGGCATGCTGAGCAGGGGGGTTTTGAGTACAATGGGAGAGAGTGAGGTATACCTTAGCATTTCCTGTTGCTTCTAGCGCAACACGTTTATGGGTGGGTTTATTTTTATTTTCTGTGCTCTTTGGTGGGGCTGGAAGCCATTTGTCACAAGCACTGTGCGTTTGTAGTCTGCTCTCTGCCATTCTTTGTGGTGGTGGCAAGCCCAGCCCTGAGAGCCTCCTGCCCATGCGTTGGTCCCCATCCCATGGAAACCGTCTCCTGTGTTTTCTTCTCTTAGCAGCCTATACCTTTGGCTTCTTTGATCGCATCTTTTCATCTTCGTGCTTCAAAACACTTTTGTTATGATGGTTGGGAAATACTTGGGGAGCTCCCAGAGACCTGCTCCCCACGACCTGGTTTTGGAAGCTCAGCAAGCTAGCACCGGCCTTTTACCGGAGGCTGGGCGGCTTGTATGAGCTCAGTGTGACCCTGCTGCCGTCCCAGCTGAGTGGCTTGCCGCTCCGGTGTCTAGACTGAAGTTTCAGTGCAATATAGCTTCATACATACCTTCCATTTCTAACAATTTAACATACAAAAAGAGTTTCTCCTGTGGGGAAAACACCACTTCCCTGAACAGAGATTTTAGATGTGGAAAGGAGAATAAAGGAGAAGGAAGCTTGTGAAGAACTAAATAAAATAACATTTTATTTGCTTACATTGAATTAATAGGTGGGCCCAAACCCATGTAAAACCTACGTCAATCGGATAAAAAAGAGGTATTTTTAAGGCGCCACGGAGGCAGCCTGGTGGTGCAGAAAGCACTTGCTGGATCTGAAGATGTTGATTTAAGGGCCTGTTCTGCCACTTACTTTGTCTGTTGACCTTTTGTTCTGTCTCTAAAGTGTTGCAAATAATTAGACACCTCGGCTCTGTGCCCTATAGCGCAGGGAAAATAAAAGATAAGACGGCCCTTGCTGTCCAGGGCCAGTGTGCCAGCAACGGCCGCCTGGCGAGGTACTAAGCCCCTCCTGTTACTTGTGTTCCCTCCAATCCCGTGAGGTCGGGTGGTGGCGTTCTTTCTCAGATAAGGAAACTCAGTTTGCAAGTGTTAGGGTTTCAGTCTTATTTCCCTCTGATTCCAAAGCATTGGGATGGAGCCTTGAATGAAATAAAGTAATAAGCGTGGGGATAATAACACTTCACACAGTTGTCCCAGGAAAATGTAAGTGGGAGTACCCTGTTAACGTAAGTGCCCTGGTGTGCGGCACCCTCAGAGCAGTTGTCAGAGTTGCTGAGTGTTCCAGGCTCATTCATCCTCCCTCGAAGCACATCCAGTTCCCCTGGCTTTCAGTGAAGGGCTGCGGTGGCCAGTGGCAGGCCTTCCACTTCCCTGGAGGAGAGAGACCTCCCGAGGAACCCCCACCAGGGTCTGCTGTTCAGGGCTGCTCAGCCTTACTAAATCCCTCGGATGGACAATTTTGTTTTTAACTTTTTATTAATGAAATGTTCACACACACAAACATGAGATGATTAAAATAAACATCCGGATATCCAACACTCAGCTTTACCACTTACCAATATTTTACCCCAATCTAGTTGCAGTGTATTAGTAAAAGAAAGCTCTAGTGAAAGAGCTCCTTCTTTCTACTACACCGTTTAGTTGAAAAATATTTGAGTGCCTCTTCTGTCCCAGGTACCAGAGATACAGAGGTGATCAGAATGGATATAGTGCCTCCCTTTTCTGAGCCTTAAATTCTAGTTGGGATGAGAGTGAAGTTAGCGTGGGTAGAATCCTGTTGTAAATGGAAATAAACAGTGTGACAGGTGATCTGAAATGGGGATGGGGAGGGAGCTGCTTAGACAGCAGTCAGGAAAGACCTCTCTAAGAGGTGACATTTAGGCTGCAGTCTGACAGCTGAGAAAGCCGGGGGACCCGGCAGCGGGAGTGTGTCTAATGTTACTTAACTGCCTCTCGTGCCGGATGATTGAGTAGTGGAGTTCGTATGTGTACATAGTATTGTCCCATGACACTGGTAACGTCACCAGCTTCTACCGAGGAAGTGCCTCCTAACGTGCAGTGCTGTGTTTTCTCATTCTAATCTGACCCTACAGGAGGGTCAAGTAGGTGCAGAGTCACAGAAGAGGCAAGGGAGGATACCAGACACAGGTCTTGGGGGTATCCTGAGACCCCGGTCTGCTCACGCTTCCCCCTCCATGATGGCTGCTGGAGCCATCCGGACGTGGGTGTCCACAGGGCCTGGTGGAAAGCCAGGGGATCTGAGTCCACTGCCGATGTGAGCCTAGCCCACTGTGAGCCAAGCAAAGCTGTTCCTTCACGTGTGGAAGGGGTAGATAACCTCTGCCTACTGCTTGGTTTACCCAGAAGGTCCAGAGAAGTTTGCTTTGGTGGTGTGCGGATGCAGGCTATTCATGCAGATTCTAGATTAGGATGTCGCCCCACCCATGTCCTTGGTAAGTCACTGGAATAACTTGGGACAGCAAGGGGAAGCAAGAGCACCCTACAGAGGCTGCTGAACACAGTGTCTCAAAGTCTCCGCTGGCAAAAGTCCTTTTTCAGGTTCGCCTGGTTTTTTCCCATCAAGGCTGGGAGCATGAAATGGAGGCCAGTAGCTTACCACTGTCTCATTCCTTTGTCTGCTTAAACCTTCTTAGCTCCTGCCAGCCTTGTCTTATATGCCCTTCTCCTAATATTTTATTTTTTTCCTCCTCTGCTGAATGTCATGTGGGCGGTTCAGGGAAAGCGCAGACAGGCATTCTCCTCTGCTTCTCAAGCGAGATTTTTGAAAGGCTTTGAGAATGGGAGGGATCTCTCCCCTGGATCCTACTGCCTCTTGAATGGGAGCATGACCACATTTCCAGAGCAAACAGACTAGGCTCCCCTCTTCCCAAAGGTGGTGAACCCCCACCCCCAACCATGGTATTGGCCTGAGAGAGGCTGGCTGCCTAGAGAAGCTGCCCACTGGCCGGTGCTGCAGAGGTCTGGCTTCATGCTTTCTGACTGTGTGTCCTGCCGGGGGTCGAGGGGGCCCTTGGGAAGGCAGAGGGGCTGCCAGAGGGTGAAAAGGGGGATAAGAAGCCAGAGAGTTCAGGGATGAGTGGGCCTTGGAGCCTTAAGGCCACCTGGGGGCTGGCTTAGTGAAGGGGCAGCCGCACTTTTCATTCACCGTGGTGGTCCAGCCCGACCCAGCCCAGCCGCTCTACACGCAGGACCGCAGTTCATCTTCCGGCGCATTCCCCTGTGATCTGCGTTTCAGTTTACTGGGCGCTTCACACCCATTATTTCTCACAATCCCTTCCACAGTGCTGAGGTGGGCTACTTTTTCAATCTGTGTGACTGATGGAAAATTGGGACTCAGAAAAGTCAAAAGAAGGAGAGAAGGCTAGTGAGGGGCAGTGGAGAGCTTACAGATAACAACTGTTTCCTGGATTTCTGCCCCCCGACTCACCCCCAAAATACAACAAAAACCTCTGTCATGCAATCACAGTCACTGATAACCTTTCATGCCCAGGTCCTCACTGGAATGTTAGCTCCTTAAGGACAGAAACTGTGTGTATTTAAAGGGAACAGTCCTTACTGAGATATAATTTACTGCACTAAAATGCATGCATCTTAAGTGTCGTCCAGTTTGATGCATTTTGACGTGTATACACCCGTGTAACCACCACCCAGATCACGACACAGAACATTCCACCACCCAGAAGGGCCCACTGTGCCCCATTGAAGTCAATCCTTCCCCAGAGGCAACCCGTACTGGTGGCAACCCTTTTGCCTGTTCTTGAACTTCATCTGGGTGAAGTTCATACGGAGTTCATCCAGAGACTGCATCCTGGTGCAGAGCCTAGCCCGGTGTCTGGCACGTGGCTGGTATGCAGTGTGAAAAGGAGCCTTTTCTTACCGCCCTGTGAGAGAGCATTGACACCACTGGGAGACTGAGGCTGTGGGCCTACTGACCTGCCCAGGGCACAAGCCAAAGAACGAGGTAGATTCTGGAGCCCAGCCCAGACGCCTTGATTCCGACTCTGCTTCCCCAGGCAGCAGGGCTCCCAGCCCCTTCCTCAGCGCTCCTTGTGAGCAAGCCTGGCGATCCTGGGCAGGTAGTGCCCCCTGCTGCCTGCGGGCCTGACCCAGACCCCTCCCTCCTTGGTGGGACGTGACAGCATTACACGGGCGGGAGCCCCGTGCAGTGACTGGCAAAGGACAGGGCCTGGCAGAATAAAAGCCACATGCCCTTTTCTTTTCCTAGGAAGAGAAAAGAGGGTTTCCTAAGCTTTGGGGGCTTTCCATCCCCAGAATGAACAGACTAAGGGAAAAAGAGGCCTCTTTGGTGGAGCGCTGCTGCCCCCAGGTGGATGGCTAAGGACACTACCGCAGTGCAGGAAGTCCAGCTCAGGCGTTTTGCGGGCTTGAGGTTCTGGCCTCAGCTTTCAGGCCCATTGCCTCCTGGTGTCCTGCGTTCTGGTATCCGGTATTCCGAGAAGCAGACGTCAGTTCGGGCCATCACTCATCACTCCAGCCTCGCCTGGAGTGGAGGCCTTCTCCGGAGAACCAGCCCCAGCTGAGTTTGTGGGGCAGCCCTGGCCCCCGCACCTCCTTGGGGGAAGGTGGGCTGGACATAAGCGTTGAGGGCCTGTCCTGTATTAAGCAAGGGTTTAAGTGAGATCAAGGGTTGATCTTAGGGCTTGGTTCAGAGGTGGGTGCAGAGGTGGGGCAGGGCAGGCCTCTCTGCAGTGGGGTGTGCAGCACCTCCCCGCCCGCTGCGGGGCGGGGCTGCCACTCAGCGGAGGGGCTCGGAGGCGGGGGTGGGGGGGTGGGGGGGCTTCCTGTCGCACCTGCGGTTGGCGGTGTAACGGATGCAGCCCGCCTGGCCTCGGCACGTGGCCTAGGGCGATGGTATCTCTAACTCAGTATTTTTAACTCCACTTTCCAGAGGATGTGGCTTTTGCGGGAAAGCTTCAAAGGATGCCCTATTTGCCCCTCTTGGCAACCATGACGTCATGGAAATGGAAGGGGCCGTCCCAAGCCCCCAAACACCTGGAGGGAAGTGGGAGACTTTTTTCCACTTCCTGTCCTACTTCTGGCTACTGACTCAATGTCTGACCTGTTTATTAGTGTCAAAATGTAGCTCTACATGTGACACACAGGAAACCACACATATGTGTGCGTCTGGGCCAAGTGAAGCCTGTAAGTCAGGTGGCCTCGCACGGAGGCCGGGCCCTGGGGTCCTGCGGTGCGTGGCCTCATCACCCAGGCTACTTATTGACAGAACCACGGCCCTGGGTCTCCAGGCAGCTGGCTTTCCCCGGGCCCGCACAGTGCTCCTGGAGGCAGATTGAAGAGGGGTGTTAAGATAGGACAGAGAGAACCAGAGAGGACCTTCAGTCCTGGACCTTGGCCTGGTCCCACCGGCTCCGGAGCTCTGGCTCCCGGAGGCTCTGTGTGCTTCCCAGAGTAGCCATCCTCCGGGCGAGCCCGCGTGGGCGCTGCGCTGGCCCAGTGGCCATCACTGAGGTTTTACTTTTCCTGATAGTTCTTACTCTTAGCTCTTGGCAAAACTGTGAAAGAGAGGCTCACCAAGCCACCTCCTCTTTTAATCCTACTTTCTGTTCTCTCTCTTTAAGTTATTGATCCTAGAGAGAGAAAAATGGGGTGGGGAGAGAGACATTGATTTGTTGTTCCACTTATTTATCGTGCATTTGCTGGCTGCTTCTTTTAAGTGCCCTGACTGGAGATCAAACTTTGGCCCATCAGGGCGACACGCTAACAACCTGAGCCATCTGGCAGGGCGACTTTCCCTTCCTTGTGCTCCCCGGGCCCCAGCTTGGCTCCCTCCCCAGTGCCCAACCGCACTAATCATGGTTCATTCTCTCGCTGGTTAAGTATATATTTAGCATGGGTTGCATGCTGGGCACTGTGCTGGCTGTTGCAGACGCATGGACGACTAAGGCACACTTCCCATCCCAAGTGCGCATAGTCTGGTGGAATTTCTTGCCAAGATGTTACCTTTCAACTAAGGCGAGATCTGTCAAGGCCTTTACATGTACCGCTGGGGGCGTTAAATTCTATGGGCAGACCAATATGATAAACGATCCTTCGAGACCCAGATGGCCGCCTCTCCAGGCTTGGCGGAGGGTCTGAAGACCTTACTCAGGTCCTCCTGAAGCATGTGCTTGCTTAGCTGGCCCTTCTCTTGACTGGCCTGTACTTCCAGCTGTGCGCAGAGGTTGGGTGTCTGGGTGAAGTGTCAGGTACCTTAGGCCTGTGTTCCTGGGAAGTCCTTTGGTCCGCTCTTCTGCCTCTAGGCTGGCCTGAGGTTAAGCCTTTTGGGGCTTATCACCAGTAGCGCTTATCACCAGAGAAACCCATTCTGTGACTGGCCTTGGTGACTGGTGCTCAGCTGGGCGGCAGCCTAACCTCCTCAGAGCGGGTCCCTGCTCACAGGGCCTGAGGCTCTTCATGGTGGGGCCTCTGTGTGGTCTTGGTGGCCGTGTCTTCAGGTTTCCTCAGTGACCTCTCCCTTCCAGGCTGAACAATGCCTGGTCCCTACTACAATGAGGGGGCTCTGCTGACCCTCTCAGTGACCACAGGACCCCTTCCCCCGGGCCTCCTCACAAGGCCATTTTAATTCCCCTGGACATCCTCGGTGGGGCCTGGGGCTAGATGTGAGAACAGAGTGGACTGAGCTGAGTGGCATCTCTGCACCGACCCCCCACCGACCCCCCAGCGCAGCCAGTCACTCCTGGCCTGCTTTCTGACTCGGCTTCAGACTGGAGGGAAAGTTCTTTCTGGGATGGAGGACCCCCTCATTTGAGATGGAAACTCCTTAGGGGGCCGTGCTGAGCCTGATGTCCAGATGGCCTCAGTGCCTGCCTGAGGCCTCATCGACCTCCACTTGGGCGGGGCCTGTGTGGGCCTGGGTGGGTCACTGCCCTATCACTTCCTAGGTCCTCAGGTGGCCGTAGGAATTTGGCCACTGTAGGGCTGGCCGTCTGAGGGCCCTGGGCCGGCCCCGCTCCGCAGGCTCCCTTGGCCCCCGCAGTCTGGGCCCCTCCAGGGTTCTTGGAAGGGGTCTGTCTTTGTCCCCTTGACTGCCTTCCAGCCTCCCTGCCCCAAGCCCCTGGGTCCCGTTCAGACTCAGTATCTTTGCAACCAGCTCTCACCTCCTGGTCCTTTGGGTACAGACCAAAGTGAAGTATCGCTTTAGGAGGAGAAAAAGACAAACTAGTCTGTCCTAAGTTTTTAAGGGTTGGTAAACACCTTGCTCTGGGAGCCCCCCCGGGGGGCATTTTCATTTAACATGGGGAAGAGGACTAATTAAAGAAACCCTGAATGGTGGAGTCTCTGGCGTCATGCCAGACGAAGGAAGAGGCAGTTTTGTGTTCCCCACAGGGGGCTGATCCTGCTTTCGGGAAGGGGGTTCCTGTCCTCTGTGCGAGGGAGGGAGCCGCTGTGGTGGCATTTCTGCTGAGATCTTTCCTAGTAAGTGATCTTTAAAGGGACTGGAGTTTTGGCTGCCGATGAAGCGGCTCGGAGAGAACGGGCTGGCCAGGACATGGACGGTGCTTCTGAGCTCTCCCGCCGCCACCGAAGCAGAGATACACGGCGCTGCAGGCAGCCTCCAGTCCCAAGTGACATTTTACAGGTGGTGAGATGGGAGCTTCTGGAGGGCAGGGGTGTGTGTGCCAGGTCACCTACTGAGCAGGTGACTCTGTCTGTCCCTGTGAGAGGCAGCAGGCCTGAATGGGAGCTGGAGGGATTCGCATGGTTCTGGCGGATGCAGTCAGAGACACGTGGGTAGGTGGCGTTCGGGGACAGGATGCCCTCCAACCCCTGGGGACTGGCAAGCACGGGGCTTTAGAGCTGGTGGCAGTGATTGTGAGGGGAATGGCTGACTGGTCTCTGAGGGGCATTTCTGTCAGCACCCGTGAGATGGGGAAAGGTGCTCGGGCAGCAGGCAGCTCAGGAGATTCCGGGGGCCCCAGGGAGCCCACCTCCTGTCCGCCAGGGCGGGCTTGAGTCGTCCACTCTCCTTGGCCTGCTCCCTGGGCTCCAGGGCAGAGAGCTCACCCCCCCCCCCTTTCCTTATCCTCTCGTCCAGCATGGCGGGAGTGTGAAGTCTAGCTAGGGTCCAACCTCCTTCCCTGCCCCCCTCCCCCCCACCCAGCCACTGATAGACTGGATACCCCAAGGGGCTGGGCAGTGGGTTGGGACCCAGATGGTTGGTGGGCCCCCGCCATGAATTTGTGGGGTTATGTATATACAGTGCCTGTGGGAATCCCGTCTGAAAGGAAGGACAAGGGAAATGCCCTGGGGGTCAGGAGGCCGTGGGTGGCATTTGGGGGATGTTGCTGTGTGGTCCCTGCCTGCCGGATTTCAGCGACAGGTCGCTACCACCCATGCACATGGGCCTCCTGCCACAGCGGCCCGGCGGCGAGGTGTGAAAACGGAAGAGCGGGGACTCAAGCTGTTAAGTGGGTTTGCCTGGGCCCTGGCGCTGCCTTCCAAGTGGAACTTTTTAGAGGTTGTTCCAGGAAGAGGTTGCCCTGAGCAGCCAGCTGAGTTATGGTCCCTGGATGTCATCGCGGACTAATGTCTTGGTCCCCTTCTGCCCAGCTCGCGATC
The DNA here is from genome assembly GCA_004027475.1 of Anoura caudifer. Lineage (NCBI taxonomy): Eukaryota > Metazoa > Chordata > Mammalia > Chiroptera > Phyllostomidae > Anoura > Anoura caudifer. The sequence goes on along the minus strand of PVKU01001936.1, from coordinate 135,724 downwards.
AGCAGCAAGGCGAGCGTGACCCCGACCACACCCCGAGAAACAGGAGCACAGTCTCGGCTCTTTCAAATCACTTTTAATGAAGCTGGGGCCGCAGCAGACACGATGGGGCTCGCACACGCAGCATAGCAGGGCCTCGGTCAGGAGGTGATTTCCCCCTCGTCGTGGGGGAAAGGGCGACATGCATTTCTTCATGAACACTATTTTACAAGTATAAACAACGTAAGCTCCTCACAACATTCTCCAGGAGCTGGAGCCCGAGAGAACCCGCCCCTGGTGATCCAGTGAGACGTCAGAGGCAGCCTCGGGAGGGGTGGGGGGGGTCCCACAGCGAGGAGGGGCTGCGGCAGCCACCACCCTCCCCGGGGACGTTGGGCAGTGATGAGCAGCAATGAGGGGACGGCAGGAGTGGCAGCAATGTTTGGCAGCTCGTCAGCATCTCGATCACAAATGTCTGGTAGGATCCAGCTGGTGGCGTTGCCAGAGGGGCCTCAGAGGTGAAGGGGCACTTCTCTTCCTTGAAGGCCGAGTGTGCACCTCTCTGATGGAGAGAGAGGCGGGCGGGAGGCACAAGGGGCGAGGAGCATTGGGCTCTCACGTTCTTGGTGACCTGGGATGAGGAAGAACAGAAGTCAGGCTGGATACTGAGGAGACAGACCCAGGGTGGTTAGGGATGCGATGGAATTGCCTCCATTTGTGGAGTTCTAGGGGCAAATGCATCCTGGAGCTCTTTCTGACAGTGGTGGAATGAGACGCAGCTGCCAGCAGGTTGCCCAGGGACACGGGGGAAATGGTTATGGAGACACCAGCCAGGACTGGGGTGCAATGAGTGTGGTATCTTCTCAGTGTATTGGAGGCACAGGACATGAGGGAAGGAACTGGGAGCCCCAGCAAATTTTTCAGGAAAAGGGATACACCAGGAGGCAGGATAGAGGGTCCCGTCGGAGGTGTCAGTGTGAGTTGGGGTCCCGAATTTCTCTATTTTTTCACCCGTTAGTGTGTGGCTCTTGATGTTACTTGGCCTCAGTTTCTTCATGTCCAAAATGAGGATAATAGCAATTGTTCACACTTTGTGGAGGAGACTTGACCCAACTAAGGTGACTCTTGTCACCCAGGGAGAGGACTCTGCTGTGCAAACGTTGCAGGCCATTGTCATGAAGGGGGACCTCCCAACGGGAAAGCGTGGAGGAGTTCGGTGTGCCCAGACATACGTGTAAACAAAAGAAGACCCTGGGGGCAGGTTTGCTTCCAGAGCATGGGGACCCCCAAACCCTCACGCCCCACCTCCTCCGGCCGAGGTGCCCACCCACCTCAGCTGGACCACAGCCTCAGGGTCATGAGCAGGTTGAAGCCGGCCACCTTCAGGAGCAGGATGCGGAACCCGATCACGGACAGGTTTTGGAAGTTCAGGTTTATGTCTGCAAAACCAAGAGGCCAGCGCGGTTATAAGCATGCACACCTGAGGTCTGCACGACACCCTACAGCATACCAAGGCTTTCCTGAAAGCCGGGTGGGGTGGGCTTCAGCACCTGGATCCCCCAGCCCTTTGCACTTCTGTGCACGTTCCTTGGGCTCAACAGTGTTTCATTTCAAAGGGAAAACACCCACTGCACTTAGTCCTTATTTGATTTCTGAGCTCTTCAGCAGATGGGGATGAGGCGGGTGCTCAACACTTATTGCCATCCCTTGGGTCTGGGACTCTTGGTGAGAATCTAGTGGCGGAACCACAAGAGGGATGACTCAAATACAGCTCAAGTGGAAATGCGTATGGGCCCAGGGTAGGTGGTGAGGGGAGGCGGGGACCCTTGAGAGGTAAGGGCACCACCTACATGAGTCCTGTTGCCTTTCTTGAAAGAAGGCAAAAAACCCCGTGGCCATGGAGGGCACTGTCCTCAGGCGACCTGGTTAGTTCAGGGCCATACGTAAGCTCGTAAGCTAGTAAGGTCGTGGAAATTTCACAGCCGGGTTCCCCGGAAGCTCTTGTTGGCTCTCCTGGCATTGGAGTTACTGAAAGGAATACGGCAGCCTGGGAGTGAGCCATTGGCCGTGTAAAACCAGAGACTCAGAGATGACGCGAGGACCCTGGGGATTCAAGAATGACCGCAGGCAGCTGTGACCAGGGCTTGAACTGCTGTTCTCGTTTCTCTCATAACTTCACTCCTAGACCCACCAATTCCCTCCCACCTGCCCTAGGCAGGCGGGGTTACCGAGGGTTCATTGCTCCCTGAAACCTGTGCAAAGCCAGGATAGACCCTTCTCTTACCTGTTTCAAAGCTTTTCTCTACTGACGTAACATCACAGGAGAATTCTAAAAGGAGAGAAAAAAGAATTTTTCTTAGACTCTGGAGTGTGCTGACTCTCCCACTCCAGACCTCCCGGGGGCCAGGCGAGTGAGTGTCTGCAGCCTTCCCGCGTTTGTCATGGAAGGATCTGCAGCTTGCTGAGTAAGGGCCCCGGCTGGGGAGAGCCCCTGGCCCTGGTGCCATGTCATTCGCTAACACACACTGGTTGTGCAAAGTTCGTGTTACGTGCCACAGGCCAAAAGGAGCCAGGAGATGCAGACCCTGCCCTTGGGCAGCCTCCTGGCTGGAGCCCGCAGAGGCCAGAGCACACGCACAGTGACAAGTGCCATGAGGGGCACGGACACTATGTGGTCCATGGAGTTTCCAACCCTGCACCCTAACTGTGTTCCTTGGCTTTCTCCATCTCGGTGAATGGCACTGCTGTTGACTCAGCTGCTCAGGCGTAAAATCCAGGCACCTCCCTTGACACCCTCTTCTCCTTCTCGTCCCTCCGGGGTTCTGCCTTTGAGCCCCAGCCAGTGTTGGCCACCCACTGCCCTGCTGCTGCCCTGGGCCGGCCCCCCTCCTCTCTCTGCTGCGTTAGCTTCCTTTCGGCTCCCACTCTTGCCCCTGCAGTCCCGTCTCCACTTCACAGAGTACTCTTCTAAAAAGCAGATTAGATGTCACTTCCCGCTTAAAGCCAGATGATGGCTTCTTGCTGTAATTAGAATAGAATCTGCCCTCTCAGGACCTGGGGGGCCCTATGATCTGGCCTCACCTGCCTCTTCCCTCTCATTTCCTCCTGCTCTTCCTCTTCTCACTAAGCCCCTGACTCAGGCCCCCATAGCGGGGAGGCAAGGGGGACCAGGAGGAGGGATCTTGAAGGAGGGCATTAAGTCGGGGCCAGGAAGAACAGTGAGGGGCAGTCCGCTCAGGCAGGGGCCGGGAGGTAGAACTCAGGCTGAGAGCCAGCGCCCTCTCCCGCCACCTCCTCCCCGTCTCTTCCTGCCCAGGACATTCTGTGGCCTGCCGGGACAGGACTCGCTGGGGCTCAGTACTCGCTGGGGCTCAGTAAGCAGAGTTAGGGGGCTTTGCTGACAACTGGAGAGGCCGAAGCCACCAGTCACAGTGGCATCTTGGTGCCAGGCCTCTGGCAGTGAAGAGACTCAGCTTGCAGAGGCACCGAGGCCGCACTCACCTGAGCTGGGGTAGAAGGTCTCATTGAAGGTGCCTTCACATCCAAAGTCAGTGCTGTTACTCCAGAGCAGGGCCCCGTAGCTCTTGGAGTGTGTGGACTTCATGTCCAGCACTGTGCTGTCTGAGCCGAACGCTGAGGAACCCTTGGCTTGGGTCACGTCGGTGTTAGAATCAAAATCGGTGAACAGGCAGATGGAAGTTCTGCTAGATTTAGGGCTTCTTGGCTGGTACACGGCAGGGTCAGGGTTCTTGACATCTGTGGACCAAATGGAGCTGGGTTAGGAGATGTCCGTTTCCCTCCTTGCCCCAACCCAGACCCAAGTTCAGATGCCAGCAGAGCTCTGTGGGGCTGGCAAGTCATACTCTCAGGCTTTAGATGGGGAAGAACATTCTAGAAACTGGCTGCTTATAAGAGACTGCAACTCAGGGACAGGCACAAGCTATGAGTCCTGGCCGAGAGGCCAGGCTCTCAGTGAGCGCTGTCTGCCAGGCCCTGCCTGCCAGTCCAAGAAACCAGAAATGAAGGCCCACTTGGTGCCACCGCTCGTTCTTCTGCTCAGTGGGAACTTCGACGGCCCAGCAGGCCTAGTAAAGAACACAGCTCTGGCAGGACAAACCAGGCATAGAAGAAAGGCCCGGCAAGGCTAACCATGCATCCTGGAATCTGGGTTGGTCTCCCACACTTGGGGCATCGATGGGAGCGGGAGGGTTACCAGAGGCAGGAATGAACGCGGAAGGTGGGTCACACCACCAGGAGATTTCTCACACCTGTAGCAGACTGGGACCATAACCCAGAACACCCCTGTCCGAGCCCGGGCTCCACCGTTTGCAGGCACAAAGCCCAGACGCAAGGGGCCGGTCACACCGCCCCTCACATCCCAGGAGTTTCACCTGTCAAATGAAGACGTTGCCTCATCCGCTTTCCTAACCAGGCTTTTCTGAGAAACAAAGGAGACTTTCTCCATATAAAACTATGTTTAATAAACTGTGAAGTATGGAACAGGTGTAAGTCATTGTAGCTGCTGACACTGCCAGGATATTGCCACCACAATGTGCTCCCGAGTAATACACAGCTTCCACTCCTCACCCCCAGGAAGCTGCAGGCTTTGCCTCAGTGCTGAGAATCGTTTTTCAGTATTGCTGCAGGGTTTTGTGTTTTTAATACAACTCTCATTGTTTACTCTTTCAGACCTCCTGCCTTCAGAGGGAGAAGCGGAGGTTTGTTCGCAAGGAGGGTTAACACACTGGGGCCACCCAGAGAGCTGCACAGGGCTGGGACTGCAGCTTCCTGGCCCTGCGGTTCTCCGCTCCCACAGCTCCTCACCAGGCACGCAAGGCCTCTCAGACTAGCGATGCACCCGGCCTGCTGAGCCAGCCGGGGTGGCCTTGGCAAGGCAGACATCCAGCTGGACCACAAAACTTGGGCAATCAGCCCTTGGCATGGGCTTGGGATGCTGCTGAGTCAAGGCAGAACTGCCTGCTGGTGGGGTGACACCCGGAGCAGCAGAGCAGGGGTGGGTCCGTGGTCACTTGTAAGGGACATCCAAATCGTTGGCCCCCTGAGGATTCTGCTGGCTCCCCTCCAGTCTCCACACACTGTGGGGCCTGGCATCACCGTGGGTTAAGGCCCTATGACATAAACCTTTTACTGGGAGGGGAGGGATGGGAAGCCATCAGCACCAACAACACACCCCAGTGGATTTTCCAGTCATCGGTGAGAGTCATGGGTGGGACTGGGAAGAGGGACATGGAAGGGTGGGGAGATGCTGAGAGAATATGGCCTCAAAAAGCAGGCAGAGGACAAAGTGCCACCAGGCACAGCTTGGCCTTGAGGGGGCGGGGGGATGGCCGTGGGGGCCAGATGTCCAACTTTGAGTCCTGGCTAAACACTCACTTACGTCCTAGAGTCAACAGGTATCAGGCCGGAGAAGGTCAAGACCACATTGTCCAATATGACAGTCTTTATCTACATGTGGCTATTTAAATTTAACCAAAATTAAATAAACTTAAAAATTCAATTAAAAACTAGAACTTCATTTTAAGAGGTCAGCAGCCCCACGCGGCAGCGGCTGCGGTGTTGGGCAGTGCCGACTGCTGGAACCGCGCCAGGGAAAGGGCTGCGGGGCAGCACTGGGCTGCGAGAGCAAGGCCGGGATGCACGGGGCTTTGGGGAAAGACAACGGGGACCCCGCGTGAGGCGGGCGAGCCCTCTTTAGTTTTTGTGAGCGGTGACTCCAAGCGGGGGCAGACTACCAGCTCAGCTTTGCTAATGGGAGATAATAAAATAGCAAGAAATGAAGTCAGACGAACTGCGGTGATTTTCAGCTTTTTTCACATCCTGTTTTTACCGGCTGATAGATACCCTTCGGGTTTTCCTATCCGCATTTTTGCTGTTGTGTCTCCTGTCCAGCTTCCCTACCCCCTCTTTCCTCCCTTGCTTGTCCTCTCCCTCTGCCCCACTTCTCACTCTCCTCTTTGCGCTCAACTTCTAAAGTATTAATGCTTGCCTAAAACGTGGAGCCGACTGGGTCACTTTCTGTGCTAAATAATTCAGGGACTCTCTAGCGCCTGGAGAGGGACGGCCAAACCTCTTGGCCTGACTTGCAGGGTCTGCCATGACCTTGAACTTCCTCTCTCACGTCCTTTCCATGCCCTTGAAAGAGCGCAGCTGCACCAGGCTCTTCAGAGGGCTCCCTGGGAATGTCAGCTGTGTGACTGCAGAGTCCATCTCTGGGGTACTGCCTGTCCCTCGTGTCCACCACACACTAGGTGCTCGAGAAACAATTGTTGAATAAATGCATGGGCCAGTGACCATCATTTTTGCCAAATTTCTGCTTTTTGGTCATAGAAGCTGGGCATTCATCTCTAAACTCGAATTTTTAGCCCCATTTTACTATTACCCCCACATGCCTCTGGTGCGACCTTAACAGTTTTGTCTAAAAACAGGAAATGAGTCACTTTTAATTTGCAGCACCTCAGGGGTCTATCTGCCTGGGGGAGAGAAGCGTCCTGTTCCAGTCTAGCAAGATAAACATGTCCCACCACGCATGACATCTCCCAAGGTGGCTTTAGCGAGACTGGATCAGCTTCCCAGTGTGGAAGTTCAGCTACTCTAGATCCTGACCTTTCGTTTTAATTCAGAGCTAACCACAAAAGCACATGTCTCGAAGCTCGCGGTGCTTTGGACCCCCAGGGCCCCAGTAGGGATTGAAAGCTCCCTTCCCACCAAATCGGTGCCTTGTAGTTAGACACTAGGAACCCAGCAGTGTGAGCTAGGGAACCGGACGCTGAGTCCCACTGAGGCCCCGGTGAGCTCTAGGAAACAGTTACACTTCTTGGGAAGGCTTACCGGGAATAATGGAAACTCTGGTACCTTTGCCAAGTTGTAGGCGGGAGGCAGTGCCACCATCATACCACTCCCAGTGTCTGCATTACAGAAACCTCGGGCTTCTCCTCCGCTCACAGCCTGCTGAGGAGGGAGAGGGAGGCCCCTAGGCCATGAGCTGTCCATGGAAAGAGCTTTTCCCTCATCATCACATCCCATCTGCATTTCTAAATTAGATTCCCAGTTTCCCGGTGGCTGGCCATGGCCTTGACTGTCTGTATTCTCTTGAAGACTCTACGATTCCTTTTCTTCATTGTCTAAGAAGGCATCTCGCCTTTCTCTCCATCCTACTTCATTATTAGATGTGTTTACTTAGGCTTAAATACACGTACCTTCTTTATTCTCAAGATCATGTTTTCTTTCTCACTGTTCTTCGTGCCGGGAACCCCATTTCTGTCCTTCCTTTGTTCACACAGATCTTATCCACCTTTCAGGCTCAATGAGCACTTTCTACTGCGTCAAACCTTTTCTGTCGAGGTCACCTTTACAGCCAGGACCCTGTTCCTCTGAATCTCTAATGTGCCTATTGACATCATCAATCGGTTAGTACTAAAATAGTCTTTAGGTAGCTGAATTTATAGTTGTTCTGTCCCTTTGGCTAGTTTTTATACTATTTGGGGACAGGTCAGGAATCTATCTCAGATTTCTTCATACGCAATCTAACATTTTATAGAGTGATGGCCACGCGGAAGGCATTTAAAAGTATCCATTGGACAGTTAGAGTTAAATTTTAATGTGTTTGACCTTGAGAAACACAGACTTTCAAAGATTGATAATGACTCCTCCTCTCTTCACAGAGGTCTCTGTAAGACAGTTAGTTACAGACCCGCAGTGGCCTCACCGTGATGATCACCAGTATCCCCCGGGGAAGGATTAGTGACACTGGCCCTCGGACTGCACATGGCACCTCCCGGGATGACTCACCAGATATTATGGACACTCGGGTTCCTTTCCCAAATGTGAGTTTGCCAGTTATTCCTCCAGTATGCACACTGCAGGTGACGCCATTACAGAAACTCACTGGTCCTACCGCCTACTTCAGTAGGAGAAGCACTGACTTCCCATAAGGACGGGAGAATCACACCCTTTCGAGTCAGGCCTTCTGTTCTTTTGTGCTGAGATTTTGTCTCCGGCGGGTCCGATCCTTTTCCTCCTGCCCCATCCTGCCATAGTGCTCTGGGCTGGAGGTTGCGATTTCGGTAAACCAAGAATTAAGCATAGTGGAGCCCCTGCTCAGGGCAGCAGTATCCTGGACCCTCTTGTGGAAGCTGCAGGACTATTTGCTCATTACCTCACTCATGATTTGAAAGGTCCCAGCCCAAGGATGTTTCTGGGGGCACTGAGTGCTAGACGGGAGGACATTTGAGGGATGAGTGGGAAGAACCATTTGGCATCCTACAGAAGAAAATGCCTGGGCTCAACTCAGCATCTTGGACAAAGAAGAGTTAGTTGTCAGTGTCCACCCCTGCCCCATTCTACTTACTTGGCTGGACACTCACTCTGGTCCCTGCTCCAAAGATGAGCTTGTTAGTACTGGTATACCCTCACTACAAGTAAGGTCTTTGCAATAACCCTCCTGATGCTAATCTGCCGGAACCCCCCCACCCCCCAGTATCTGAGAGCACCATCCTAAAAAGTCTCCCTGGTCTTTGTTTCTTAGACCTCCTATTTCCCAGAGAAGCTGTTCTCCTTTCCCTTTACACTAATGTAAGCTTTAGTACAGCAAAACCTCAATAATAATAATTTAGAAAACCTACCACTTATTGATTGCTTGCTATATAGCAGGTATTGTCTCATATTATTGTGATGTGGTTGTTGTCATTTTGCTCCTGAGGAAGTGGGGACTATCAGCTGGACAGGGTAGAGTCAGAATCTGCCTCCGATCTTCCAGCTTCCCAGGCCGCGCTATGAACTCCTGCCATCTTGTCTCCATGCCTTATTTCACATGGTATAACTGCTACTGAAATGGGGGTTGGAGTCACTTTTATCCTGAGAGAGGTTCAAAACTCGACTGAATTCCAGAGAGGAAGCATCTGTGAGCAGGTATCCCCGCATCACACTCATTAGCCAAACCAAGGAATTCAGCTATCTGCTGCAATAAAAGAGAATTTGTGTTTGCCATTAACTCATCTTTTTCTCCCCAAGGACACTTAGCTAATTTCCTGAATGTTCAGATTATCTGGTGCTGATGTTACTGGCTTTGCTTGAAAGCACAAAGTATCTGGAACTCTTTTTAGGTTTTCATAAATTATTCTGCTCAGATTTTTATTTACTCTACTGGGTCTTGGCACTTCTGTCTTTAATATGAAAAATGGGACATTTTAAGTCACCAAGAGCTTATAGAAATGGAGAACAAAATGTTCCCTATATCCCCGACTTTGCCATAAATCATCGCCTGTTTTCACATGGACGCATCAGCTCCCTTTGCCCCGGTCATCTGCACGGTCTTACTCACTTGGGCGCACAGCCAGCCTGGTCCCGGACCCAAAGATCAGCTTACTGTAGCCACCGGATAGCACACAATAGGAGGGCTCTTTACAAGAACCCCAACCCGGCAGGGTCGGCCTCCCTGGGGCGGCACCGTCTCCTGCCTGTGTCACAAGCCCCTCCACACCGCTTTCTCTGACACCACATCGAAGTCTGGCTCCCCGAGTCCTAATTCCTCAGCTTCTTTTGGAATCGCCCCTCAGACCTTTGGAATCACACCAGCTGGAGTCGGCCTGGCCCTCTGGAGGGTGGATGCCCATCCCGGGTCCCACAGCTACAAGTGAAGAAGGAAAATTGGAAATGTCTGGAGATGAGCCAGGGTTTAATTTTGGAAATGAATCCTGAGGGAAAATTCATAGCACTGGAAAAGAAGGAAGACCTAGGGGAGGGCTTAATCATGGGATGGAGGCCTGCGAAGGGGGCCCCTTTTAGAAAGGGGTCCCTGGACGGCAGAGAAGGACAGACCGAAGTTGCCATAGGAACACAGAACTGCACAGGAGGACTTCCTAACTGCGAGGGCTGTGAGAATCTGGAGAAAGTTACACACGGGGCTGGAGAATCTCTGCCTCTGGGGGTTTCTAAGATTCAGGGTGATACCCACGTCTCCAAAGTCTGAGAATGGTGTAGACAAATACTTCCCAGTGAGGATTTCACAGAACTCTGGTCCTTCTACATTTCTGTGCAAAAAATTTCTAAGCCCAAATTAGTTTGGAGAATTCTGGGTACTCTAACAGTCTCGAAGACTGACAATGTGTATTATCATTTTACAGGCTCCGAGAAGTCCTGCTGGTAGAGAAACCCAGAGCTTCTCAAATGTGTCGGATGCAATCTTTTTTTTTTTTTTTTTTTTAACACTCATTAACACCTGTGGAATGTTTAAAAGTATGCTCCTTGGAAGCCCTTTCTCTAGTTCCAAGCATTTAAAATTCCATCCTAAATTTTAGCCTGATTTTATCCTTAAGTTTTCTACGCTCTGATCTGCTTGTTTGACCTAGTCCTGTGGATATAATTAGTGGTCTCATGAATGCAGATTCTTTCTTTCTAATCATTATGAAACAGTGTATTGGATTCGGGCAATGGCTGGACACGGTGTCTCCTTCCACAGCTTGAGGGCTGATACTGATGCAGTGAACATGCAGGACCCACTGCACCCCAACACTTAGCAGGGTTCACCTACTAGAAACGATGGCAGCTTTAAAGCCTTTCCCACGTGTGAATGTATCAGCCTTCCTCCCACACTCCTCCCTACACACCTTGGAGCTGTGTACTTCAAAGAATGTACTAGCCCTAAAGGAGAAAAGTTTCCTGTGTGATATTTCAAGTGGCGTAGCCTTCACGTAGTTATTGTCAGGCCTCTTTTCTTCTTGCTGCTAAAACCCATTGGCACGCTTCCCTATCACAGGTGTCGCAGTTATGAAATACGGGTCCCAGGCTTTCTAAACGCAACCTGAACAACCCAAGGCAGGGAAGAGGCCTTAATGAGATGCACAAACGGGCAGATAAATATGGAGGAAGTACCCCTGGAGAGATGGGCTTTATTCCCACCCATGAGCGTTTGGGTGGATTCTGTACTCTCCTCGTTTTGAAGTCAAATGACTCCCTTGGAGAATACTTGCTACTGTCTAAACCACTGTGGTCTAAACATTTACTATGCCTTCACTAAAGCCTTCCCTGACTTCCCTCACCAGAAGGCACTTTTTCAATAATTACTTGTTCGGTGACACCTTTGCGTGAGGTGCTGTGTAGGCTATGGAGGCGTGAGGATGAAGGAGAGAGGAGGCTGACCTCACAGGGCTTGTGGTGCGATGCAGGGCGGTAAGTGCACCAGGCAACGAGGGTAGGAGGTCGGGCCCCTTTCCCTCCTGCTCCCATCGTGACTTGCCTGTGCCTCCACTGCAGCCTGGGGATGCTGGGCGTAATCATCTCGTTGTGCAGATGTGAGATCCTGCTCTGTGTTCCCTCCCTCCCTCCCTTCCTTCCTCACATGGAGCATAGTGCTTAGAACTTATTAGTTGCTTGGTAACTACTCATTGAATAAAAAAACCCCCTCTAAATATTTAAATTTATTTTAATGCAGTCTTGCTATCTTCTTTTATAAGGACTATTTCGTTTCTCTTCTAAATGGTTATGGTTTCATTTTCTAAACCTTTTATTGTTTTTGTTGTGTTATTAGGTTTTAAGTTCTTTCTCTCTCCCTCGATTAGATGAACAGGTTTGCAAGAGTGTGTCCAATGCCCAGGGTCTTTGGGAAGTCTAATTTATCACCTTCCATGAAAACTAGATGGTAACAAAAATAAATTTTTGGGCATAATCAGTCACAGTGTCTTTTCTGATAAAGATCTTTTGTCTCAGTGGGACCTAAAAACAGCAAAAGAGTCCGCCTCTGCAACGATGAAAAGGCCAATTCCCACCGGCAATTACTGCTGTTGGAATACAAACCACCACTGAGCCAGCGGCTGGGAATTCAAATTTCAAAACTTCCAAGCCTCATAAGGAAACGCGAGAAATCAGCTCAGGAAGTGCAGAGTCATCATACAAGAAAGTAAAATAGGGACTTCTTGTGTCTTTGGTGAGTCTAAGGTCAGGCACTTACTTGGATGCACACGGAGTCTCGTTCCACTCCCAAAGGTGAGCGCTCTGCCACCTGTGTCTGTCCACACACTGGTTCAGTGCAGTACAAATACCTGCCCTCTGCTCCCCGGGGCGGCTGCCTGGCCCCTCCCACATTTACGGCCTTCACTCTCGGGAACAGAGCTTTTTAAACAGCCTGTCCCATGGGTTTGAGGATAAATTTCTCTCTCTGTGTCATTTAAGCTCAGTCAGCGGTCCCCTAGGTTTCTACTTCCCTCCCTGCCATACTGCATCCTGCCAGCTCAGCTCGGTGACTCTACTATCTCTTCCAAAATGCTGAGTCCTGTGCCGAGGCTGCCATGTCACCATGGAAAGAAAGCTCAGGACAGGCCAACCAAGGACCAGACAGGCGGCCTTTGAGGTGTGAGGTCTTTCTTCCCAGAGTGTGGGAGGGGTGGCGCTAGCAACGTCATGGCGGGGCTAACAATACAGTAGAGTCAAATGGATTAGCGCTGTGTGATCTTGGGCAAGTACTTGCCCCGAACATCTGTTTCCTCGCCTGTACAATGGGAATGATAATGGCTACCTAGCATTAGGGTGGGCATGAGCACTATGTGAAAACATTATACGAGGGACAGAGTACAGCCACTGGCACGAGTTAGGCATTCAATGAACAGCAGCTAATAATGGGATGATTCCAGCAAAACTTTACACTGAGGAAAACAGAAGCAGCTTCTTGCAGCCAGAGATGTGTTCCTGCCCCACCATCGACTCTGGCACCCGTGGGTGCCTCAGCTCCCTGGTTGGGAGGCTCTCACGTAGGATAAATATCTCACAGATCCAAGGGAAGGTGCTGAGAGAGAGCCTCAGCCACAGGCTTGAGGGACAGGGTAGACCCTTGGCTGCCAAGAAGAAAGTTCTGCCTTCGCAACCCAAACAAGAACGAAATCTCTCCTCTCAAAACTTGGGCATTTGTTCTCTGAGAGTGCCGTGCAAAACCCTTGCCCAACACAGCCTCAATCATTTCATCGACCCAACACACCTATCAGTTACTCCCAGACAATGAAGGACTCCTTTAACATCGAGCAGACCACATCGCAGACTCTCATTATTGCAATACCCCCCCAAAAACATGTCTGTCTACAAAATTTGCCATGTTCACTTCCACAACACTCACATGGATGAACGATAAGGCTGGTCCCTCTTCCAAATATGAGACTGTAGCTTTCTCTTAATACACACAGCAGGGAAAGCCTTTGATAAAACCTGTCTCGTGTGACCTCCCCTCTGCTGATTGCCCCAGTGGCGTTAGGGTGACAGTTCAAGGCAATGCTGGCTGATGCTCCCCGAGTTGCAGGGAATCTCCCACCGTCGTCCTCGAGCCCCTCAGCCTTGGCCTCAGAGCAGCGACGGGAGCCGGCAATGGCTGGGGTTCTCAGGAGAAGACACGCACTCCTGTCAGCAGAGAAGCGGGGCAGTACCTGCCCGGCACCAGCACCACCATCCTGCCCGCTCAGGGCAACACTGAACGCCTGACTCTGCTTCTCTGTTGTCAACACAAGGGACTCTCCCTGGGAGGATGGGGGGCAACACAGATCTGATATTATGTTGTGCCGACGGTGTTCTGACCGCCTTCCCTCGAAGCCCTCCTGTTCTCATCTTTCCCTTTCCTTTGTCCTTTGAAGCTTTCCTTCCCCAGCCTTCCTCCTCTGTGAGGCCAGGGGTTTGGTCCCTGCACATTCCTGTCCCGGCCCAGGCTCCATGCAGCATTTGGGCCCTTTCCGTGATCAGTGTGCTAACCCTTCCCTCTGTACCACCAAGCAACAGGCCACGGCCCCCAAAGCTCTTTGATTCCTCTATTTCTAATGACCTTCATTCAGACACGACCCTGCTTTTATGAAAGCCTAGAACAGAAAAAAAGTCACAACAATGTTCATAACATTTCAGAAAGAGGGGAGGAAACTGAGACCATGGTCCTACCTCAGAGACACGGGAGTTGAAGGTCACGGAAGCCATGGCCCGCCTGATCTGTGATCCTGAGCTGAGGTGGAAATCCAACCCCCTGTTCCTCGATCGCACTCAAGGGGATCGTACTAGCAGGGAGCTGCGTGGCTCTGCCAAGCTCAGGAGAGTGGGTGAGGGGCTGGAGCCCTGACTTGGCCCCGAGCTGCCTGCCCAGCATGGCCTTGGACAGATGCTTAGACCCTGGGCCTCCGGCTCTTTCTACAGCATGAACAAGATGTCCCCCAGGTCCCTTCCAGCTCTCACTTCTGTGGTCCATTTTTCTGCTTGAAACCCAGCCTTAGGGAAGAGCAGCGGCAGCTTTGCACGGAGGATGGGAGTGTGGTCAGTGGAGACGCCGAGATGCGGGGAGGGGAAAGGGAATGAAGGAGAGGCAGGTGAGGGTTTGGGACAGTGACCATCTAAGAACCTCAGGTGTGGCAGTGATGAATGACATGTCCTCCCCGCTCCCATGGAACTAAGTTTTCCAGCACTGGGGTAGGAACGGCAGTGGGTGGGGTGGAGGGGGGTCATTTTTGAGGAAGCATCTGGGCTCACTTACTTGGTGTGACCACCACTTGGGTTCCCTTCCCAAAAGTGACTCTGTTGTTTCCATAGTCACACTCTTGGTAACTGCATTACAAAAAGGTGCTGGTTCCCCCACCCTCTAACGGAGGACGTACACAGCCACCGAAGCTCTAAAAGCTGGGAACCTGGACAGACACCTGAGAAGGACCACCCCGATGTTTCCCCTGTAATGGGTGGTGTGGGGACTCGAAGGAGCCTCCCTAACAGCTGTACCGCCCGGGCCCCCAGCTACCCAGCGGCCTGCATTTTCCTCATTACCGCTATCAGCAATCACAGCCTCTGGCTGTTTCTCCTCCAGGTAAACAGACCCTCTACAAAGCTGAATGACCTGCCTCCCACAGAGGCCGCTAGGTGTGAGTGAATCTAAAGGCACCGGGCAGCAGGCGGGCATTTTCCCACCTCAGCTGCCATGCCTGACAAGAAGACACCATTGTCCCCGACACCGTTGTCTTGGGGACGCATGCAAAAACGTGCTCTTCCCTTTCCCAGGAAGAGCAGGAGAAAGAGCATTCCCTGCACACCGTGCTGGGGCCTATGCTACAGGCGTGACTCAGTCACCGCGTCCGCTCGGGCTGAGCACAGCGGGCCAGCCCTGGTGACTCAGCCTGACTCATTCCTGTTTCTGTTCTCACCTCACTCAAAGTTGCTTTCTGCAAAAAGGGAGCTTTTTGTCCTCAAGAAAGTCAACCATCTTCGCATATAACAGACTGAACTCCTTTTCCAGAAAGGCACGGGTGGGCTTGCGCTTGCCCTCTGCCTGGGAACGGGGGCCTCGCTCCGTGACCGCTTTCCGGCCCCAGCCCGCAGGGCTCTCCGCCAGCCTCCAGGGCCTGCTCAGGACCAAACAGTGCCTATCTTAGCTCATTCGTGTATACATTGTTTTGTTTTTCTGATAGAACTAGAAGTTCCTGAGAGCAGGGGCATTATTTAAGCTTCTTCTGTTCTTTGTTTATTTCTTTGTTTTAAAACCGACTATCACCTCCGGCTTGTTGACGGTACTCAGTAATCATTTCATGGGTTGAACTGACTTTTACTGCACATAATTGTTGGGACAAGGAGGCCCATTTCGGGAGAGGTTAACAGCTAAGTATACTTTGGTAAATGTGAGCTGCAAGATCTAAAGGCTCAGGCAGAGAAAAACTGAGGAAGCATTTCTAAGAGATAATCAGGAGGCAGAATAAAACCCCAAACATTGTGAGGTTCATATGGAGCCTCAGCAAAGAAGGGGAAACTGAGTGATCAAGGAAAGTCTTAGGCTCCAAAGGAATCACAACATTTTCCTTCTGATACCTTGACATCAATTCTTCTTAAAGGGTAAAAAGAATAATTGTGCAGAAAATATACATTCCAACTTAGCAGCATTGACGTTCAGTAACAACAAAATAGTAGTAGCAATGATAGTGATGATGATGTTTTGTTGTAGACCCTGCTAAATGCTACAAATAAAAGTGTAAACCCAGCATTGGAGACGAAGCTACACATTTCTGGAGATCTGACTTACTGGGGATGATCCACAGCTGGGTGCCAGTTCCAAACGTGAGTTTCTGAAATCCTGCATTCACACTCTGAAATACCTCTGTACAGAATGGTACCCTGTACCTGGGTGCAGCCTGGGATTCCCAAGTCACACACGAGCTGGTCACTAAGCGGGTTCCTGTGTCTCTGTGCCTGTATCCGGTGGAAGGAGGCATATCATTTAACTACTTAAGCTTCATTTTCCTGAGACCATTGGAAGATGACAAGAGATAAGACAGAACCCAATAGGAGATCCTGCTTTGTATAGAGTGGATTATACTTTTAAAAAAATGTTATAACTATTCAGGTTAGGAAGTCATTCATATAATTACAGTGTTTCGGTTCCAGACAGGACCTCGGGTAGTTTTGTCCAGCCACACTTACTAAGGGTTCAGTACATGTTTCCTGCGTGAATGATACCCATGGACACTATATAATGCAGCGACATCGCAGCCAACTGACCTCCTGAATCGAACAGCAGGCAAAACCACAGGGGAAAATTGGTGAAGACGGATGACCCTCTCATTCTAGTACAAGTTAGGTTATTCACGGAACTTACTTGCTTTAACAAATAGTCTTGTTCCTGTCCCAAAGATAACTTTGAAGCCTCCAGTATCTCCCACAGTGGTTTGTGCTGTGACAAAATGGTCCATTTCCTTCTCCTTCCATTTTCATATGACAGCCGGGGGTCAGGCACGGGGAGCAGAGGGGTGGCAGCTAATAATAAGAGTGCTTGTTTATACCCCCCTAATAAAGCCCATTTGGTCCCCCCCCCCCCCATTCTTGAACAGACCTCACACCTCCTATCTCCTGGGAGGGAAGTTCACCAAACAGCAGTCACTGCCCTGTGCGATCCAGGGACCAGGATCCCCAGGTTTTAGTCCCAGCCCCCAGCCCTGGTTCTCACTGCCTTTGTGATATCAGGCAATTCAAACAACCTCTCTGGGGCATAATTTTTTTTATTAGAAAAATAAAGAGGTCCGAATAAGATGATTTCTAAGCTCCCTTCCAGGGCTAAAATTCTATGATCCAGCAATGTCCAAAGCACCCTCAACACTGCATTTTTGTATAACTCACGAATGAGGAAGACATGTGCAGACCAGTCACATGGGTGACTGGTCCACCTGGGGAAAACAAGAAATGGGAGGGAAAGGGAAAGTCAGAACAAGGGAGCAGCTGCCGCCAGCTCCTCTGTGTCCTTTCTCCATCGGTGTAAGTGCTCCCAGGAGCCCCTGAAGTTTTTGTCTCTTCATTAAAAGGGGAAGAGAATCCTCTGGACATTGGAGACATTCAAGTCCAGATTTCCCAAACTCTGTCTCTCAGTCATGGCAATGTCTAAGAATATGAAAGATAAATTCCATATATTTCCTTCCTCACTGTGACTGGCATCATCTCTCATTTGTAAGTGAGCCCTGGCCTAGGGTCTGTGACGTAATGTAGTAGAAAGAAAGAGGCTTTGAGATCAGGCAAGCTGACTTGGGTTTGAATCGAGACCCAGCCACTTACCAATCCTGGGATCTCGGACAATTATTTCTCCGAGCCTCACTTTTCTTTTCTGTAAAACAGGGATACTGCCCCCTGCCCCAGAGAGTCATTTAAAGACAAACAACACCATATGTTATGCATATGTTTATCATTCCTGTTAAGTTAGATTATTGACCGACAAGGTTATTTCCTTAGGGTTACAGAATTTGTTTACGGACTAGCCATGAGAATCCATACCCTTGAATCACAAACTCCAGGGTGGCACATGGGTGTGATCCCAGAGGCACGGATTTTACGTGCTTTGACCTTCTCATCTTACGCTGGAAGAGCGTGAGGCACACAGTGGGGCAACATCTGGTTCAGTGTCACATTGCCAGTTGGGACCAAATCAAATCTGGGACTGCACAGAGACCAGTAGCCCTGGGCTCCTTTCTCTGCACTTCACCGCCTCTTCTTGAACCAGTGTAGCTTATTTGGGGCACAGATCAAATGACCTTGAATATTCTGCCCACAGTGTGTCTCTGAATCAATGGCAGTGGAAGTGCACAGGGTCTGTTAGATCATGGCCAGGTAATTTTCTGCTCTTCTAGCTTTTTTTTTCCTTTAACAGGCTCCATTTAGCTCAACTCTAGTGCTAAAATCTCCAGTATTGGACAGAGCTCTGTCAGCCTCATAACATGGGGAAAATCTTAATTGTTTGCTAACTTGCACCCCAAAGAAAATACGCTCGTACAGTCTTTGAATACTTTCCCTAACTTATCTGGGTACTATAATTCTTAATACTTCAAAACTAGATTATAGTTAATTATAAATAACATCCAGACGACAAAAACAAAATCTCCTTTTCTCCTGTTCATCATCACCAGAATGCATTTTGTAACCATGGAATCTCACGCTTACTCAGCTCCACTTCAGCCAGGCGCCTGTCCCCAAGGTAAATTTGTCTGTTCCTCCCCATGAATCCCGTAGTGACTGATGCCTCACAATAAACTCCCTTCTGTCACTTCACCTCTTTTCCTGATTTACCTAATGAGTTAGAAAACACTCAAGATTCAATATACTTATTTGAGTTATTCATATGAGAAAATAGCTCTCCCCATAACCCCAATTGGGATAAATTCCTAGGCTGTTGGTGCTAGGAGACCAGAGAGGTCATCCGGATCTACTCCCCAATTTACAGGTGAGAAAACTGAGGCCCGGAGGCAAGAGACTTGCTCTAGGAACACTGCTGGCTGGCAGCAGAGGCCAAAACATGGTCTCAATCTAGTGTTTTTCCCTCTCAACCACACACTGAATTACTGTGGCATTTACTATATCTTCTTCCCTCTTGTACTTGGACACTTGATTTCTTTGGGTGTTTGATTTCGATTAAATAAGCATTATTTAATCAAGCACTTATTAAAAGTACGGTCCTTTGTAGAAGGACCATATTAGACACTTGATGGGATATACGAAGAGACTCTGTCCTCAAGGAATTTTCCGTTTTAATCTTTCATTACTTTCCAGTAATGAAAGATTTCTACAGCTGTGTGTGTCACGGACGGTCCACGATACCACAGCTAAACCTGGGATGTAGAGGGTAGCAGGAACGGGAGGGATGCCTGGGGAGAGACCACAGACCAGGCCGTACACAGGAGGCCAGGCTACTTCTGGAAAAATCAGGTTTGTCTTAATCGTCTAGGATGTTAGTCTCTACTCTGCTCTGAGCCAGTGAGTTAATTTTGCTGTTATTTCCAAATTTTCTGTTAGCTATTCTCATTTTAAAAAGCCCTCCGTGAAGGCTCAACCTTGAATTTGTAGGTCAACGGATGAAACAAGGATGATGTATCCATAAGGGGAAAACACAGAAGGAACATGGAGATGCCTCAACTCACATAAGGGGAAAACCAGGGTGGGATGGGGTCAACATCTACCTGGAGAGACGAGAAGCACAGTGCCCTTTCCGAAGGTGAGTTTGTTGTATCCTGAGTTCACACCGTAGCAAGCCCTCATGCAAAAATACCCTGCAGGGTTGGGCGTATCAACCTCTCAACTACTTAGGGCAGAGGGAAAAAACCTCCCACCATTTATGGATAACCTATTATGTATCAAGTTGGTAAGCAACCTTCGTACATTACATTACTTCATTTGGGCTACAACTACAACAACTGTGCCACGAGCTTAGGTATTATTACCCTTAGTTTACAGATAAAGAACAGGTGATGTGAAGCTAAGCCAGTTGAACAAGCATTGCTTCCAAAGACACAAATAGCCTAGATGTGTGAGACAGATAAATAGGCATAGGACTGATAAATCTTAGGAGGAGCTACGAGAGAAGAATCCTCTTTTGTATTCCTACTAGAGTGATATTGCATCGGTATTGCATATATATAATTATTTCATATATATATATACATAATTATTTTGCTGGAACCAGATGTCAGAACCCTAGTAATAGTGATCCCCCAAAATTCCAGCTCATACTCTGTTGCACAATCATTGGTTGAGACATGAAGACGTTTTATCCTCCATCTTTCTGTTATTCCTCTGATGCCCCACTTACCGGGCCTGACCAGCAGCCTAGTCCCACCGCCGAAGGTCCATTTATAGCCTGCATTGTTCCCACAGTGTTTCTTAGTCAGCCAAAAACACCCACAAGCCCGCACATCCTTCTCATACCTGAGACTAAGAGTGGCCCTTTCACCTACAAAGCAGGCTACATCTTAATTTTCTTTTCACATTTCACATAACACACAGGCCATTTGACTCAAATCTGGGTATTTACTGTGCAACACTTAAAATGAAGTCTTTGCCCACATCTCTGGGTCTGTCCCCATCAAACTCATGATTTTCAGCTCTGTTTGTCCAACAGACATATCTAGTTCTTTTGTCTCCATTATAGTGATCCGTTTTTAGATTCTTGTCATAGTGCCTCTCCTAATTTTAACTTCCACCTATCTGAAACTTCATGGAATAGGACCCAGATCATTATGAGCGATGGCTTCCTGCTTCCCCAGTCAACTTGTTCTGCAGACTCGGTGTAGCCTGCTACTTACTCAAGTCCTGTTCCGTCCCCAAAGCTGATGTCCCCCTGATTAAAGGACACCCAGTCTGCTTCGGGTGTGGTAAAAAAAAAATCTACCATTTCCCATTGTCCTCACCGGTGATGATTCGGTTTTCTTTTCTATTAGGAAAGACCACTGCTTGGATGGAACAATACTCTCAGGATGTCACAGATAGATGAGGGGTCCTTCTATGATCTCTTTAATCTTCCGAAAATGGCCATGAAAGACCTTATATTATATTCCACTATATGTTCCAAATGTTACAATCAGAGAGGAGACAATATGAGGAAGGAGAAATGTTTAGGAATTTGGACTTACTTGGGATGACTTGGAGCTTTGTTCCAGTTCTGAAGGTAATCTTTTGGCTACCCCCAAATTCACACTACAGTGCAGGCCTTTACAAAATGCCTTCCTATCTCCTGCCATTTTCCTCGGGTAGCATTCAAGTCACTCTGCTTCAGGAGAAGAGAGACTTCTGGTTTTAACTAGTGCCTGAGATGATAGATCCATTTGAAAACAGCTATTTCACTAAGAACCCACATGTATGTTCTCTTCATGTCAAATTACACTAGTTGACCTAGGCTTTTCTTTTTGTTTTGAAATCAAATAATATTTTACATGTGTATAGCATTTCATAATTTACAAAATGCTTTCACATACATTAGCGTATTTTATCTTTAAAATTACTTATGAGGTGATATTAAATAATTTCATTTTACAGATGAAGAAGTTGCAACCCAGATGCACTAGTCAAACCAGGTTTAGAAGAACTGAAAGTGTCAGGCAAACCCTGCTTTTTCCCTTCAGGATCAGCTCTCTGACTCAGCTGTTACAGTGTGTTATTTTTGGTTCATCTCTTTGATTATTTTTCTCTACAGCTAGATTTTCCTATCCTCTGTGCCACTACGTTAACATTTCTTTCTACATCAGAATGCACTTAAGTCTGCATAAACCATTAATTTCTTGACACCCAGGCCCTACAAATACTGCAGTAAGTTCAATGGGCCTCAGTAGCCACATTAAGCCTCCCACTTTAGTGACATATCACCTACTAACTGGGTTTTACTGATAATTTTGTCTCACTCCCGGAGATGAGTATGTTATAAATCACAGCACTGTGCTGCCTGACAATGCCTGAGCTACCTTGATAATAGATTAATGTGATTAGCATACATCTCTCCTCCCCCATGGGAGCTCTGGCTAGGATTCTCCCCTTTTTATTACTGGAGTAAAGACTAAGCCATGGGATTAAGTCTGTGAAAGCCTCTTCTTAGGGCACCGTAGTAGTGATGTAAGGGAAAGCCTGAGAAGAGTCCAAATGATATTCTCTAGACAATCCTGACACTTACCACCTTTAAAATTTTCACCTAGTAATATTCTTTTACCAGCCAAAGGACAGCAGCTTTGATCCCCATTTTTACTTAGGAATCAACTATGCATAATCTCATTTTACTAGTGTTTAGCAGATTGCTCCTATTCATAGGCAATCTTTCTTTCTTTTTATCACTTTAATGTATTTAAAAATTTTTATGAGCATGGAGTGGACCATGGGATATGGTTGGAATGCGAGAGAGTGGGAGCTAGCATCCATTTTTTTCATTTTGTTTCAATGGCTTTCATTACTAAACTGCAGTACCCCTTGAGTTAAAGAATAAGGAGACATTTAGTCACCTGTGCAATATAAGACTGCAGGATAAGTACAAGCTTTATGATCAATAATAACCAGGTACTTACTGGGATTCACTGATACAGTGGTTCCCTTTCCGAAGATCAATGTATTTCCTCCCTGGTAGGCACAGTGAAATGAAGCCCTACAAATACCTCATGTATGCACTCGCTCAGTCCACCTTGTGTTTAGCTATGAACAATGGAAACGCATTATGTCCTTGCTCTGGCAAGGAACTCAGTGGCCTTTCCATGTCTGGGTGTGCAATAACAAAGCTCTGTTAACTCATGAGAAGGGAGGTGGGTGGTGGTAGGTCCTTCACTCACTCAGCTACTCACTGAACACCTCTGCGTGTAAGGCACGGAGCTAGGCACAGGGGATGCAGCGGACTGCCGCTCGGACACTGTCCCTGTCCTCACGGTGTCCTCAGTCCAGGGGGAGGCACGCAGGAACGAATACGTAGATCATATAGTGTCAGGCACTGAAACTGCATAAATAAAATCAGGCTGGGTAATAGGCTAGAGAACCACCAGGCAGCGGCTGTATTTGGTGGCTTGTTGGATTGCCTGGGCAGGAAAGGTTTCTCTGAGGAGGTGAGGTCTGAAGTGAGGTCTGGGCATGGAGGAATTCAATCACCATTGCCATTTACAGAGAAGCAAACTGAGGCCCTGAAAGATCAAAGCCTGGCTCCCAATCACACAGTGTCAGCCTTGAATGTGGACGCGGAGGCCATGCCTTCCCTCTGCTGAAGTGCTAGAGCTAGTTCCGCCGTGTACATTTCTGGTTAGAAGAGACGAAGGGAAACCGAGGTGCTCCCAAACTGACCCCAGGATGTTATCTGGGTAATTGGGGACTGTGGCACTGGCCACCGAGGCACTGTTGGCCAGCTTACTAGGGAAGCAGAATGGACGAAGTCTCCTCGCTCAGTGGCCAGCTTGACCAAGAAAACCCACTCTGAGATGCCGACACCTTCCCTTCCTGTTGGCATCCTCTTGCAAACAATGCAAGCCATTACCTGGCACAATGATCTCTTACAGTTAGGATTGGGAGGGTATGGAGAGCACCCTGTTCCCAATGAAATCTGAATACCCTGAGGACATTTGGCAGTTCACTTAGATTTCCAAAAATGCTCTCAATAATTATTTGAGTTCAGAATTCATGGTAATACTTACTAAGATCCACTTTTAACATGGTCCCCCTTCCAAAAATCAGCTTCTGGGCACTTGAGGACCCCACAGTGATCTATTTCACCACAAAAACCAATGGGTACTTATTTTCAAGCACAGAAATTCTCTCAGGGTCTCTCACTTGGTTGAAACCCAGTTCAACTCTAAACACATATTTAAGTAAACTCAAGAAAAGTCTTAAACTCACATACCCTTTGGAATGGTAGGAAACCTCAGAAACGGTTTACTATAAGCTCTTAACCTCACAAGTTTTCCTCCTACGAAATCTCAAGTTTTTTGATAATTTCCAAGGACAGTCTTGGTCAGTCACCAATTCTCATGTTCTATTTTTTTCATAATTAGAAAGTTTTACCTTATTTCCAAATTCAACCCTTTCCATGCCACAGCTGAAGTTCACTAAGCTTGCTCAAGCTCAAGTTGACCCCTCCAATGAAATTTTTCGTACAATCTAACTTTTCAAAAATCACTAATCCTCTGACAGCCCAAACTTTTCAAAGAGATTTCATGCATATTATCTTATTTGAGTCTCACAAAATCCTATAGAGCTGAAATTATAATCTCCATGTTATAGGTAAACTGAGGCATAGAACGCTTGTACGATCTTCTCATTGCCATGTGTATATGGCCGATCCAGGTCCACAGAGCCCTTTGGCTTCTAGCCTTGATGATTTACTTTTGTACAGGCTTATGTACTGATCATGTCACCTTGCCTTTCAAGTATCCTTCTCTTCCTTATTTCCTTCCTCAATGAAAAAAAAACCCAACAATATCATCAAGACAAAAACAATCACTTGTCCCCCAACTCTCACCCCTCAAACACACAACAAACCCAAACAAACCTCCAGCTCCTCTTTTTCAGAGCAATGTCTTTTTAATGTTCACATGCTTCCTGTGAGCCAGGAGATAAGAGTTACCAATATTTCAGTTCCATTAATTGGGAAAAATAAGGGCCAGAGGAGATAAATCAGAATGACAGTTGTAGAGGCTGCTGCCTCTTAGAAAATGTTGACTCTTTTGGCCCTGCTGTTTGTGACCTGCATGTTCAAATTACTTAACTACTCTGAATAGAGAGAATCAGATAAGAGATGTGAAGAAATAAGGAAATGACCTTAATTCTTTTTCTTCCCTTAAGATGACAGACCCTAAGAAATATCCAGATAGCAATATCTTTTATCCACACTGAATTTGTACAGACATGCATGTCTATGCATAAGAGCAGCACTGAACATTTTAAAAAGGCAAGCATGAGACAGATTAATTTGGGCCAACACAGCATACTCGCTTTAAAACTGATGACCAGGCCCCTGCTTTAATGTTGGAAACAGAACTGTAGCTTAAGCCGCAGTACTCACTTGGTTTGACTAATACCCTTGTTCCTCCTCCAAAAGTTAGCTTGGTCCCTGCAGTGTTAACCACAGTGATTTGAGGCCCAGCAAAAAACACAGGGACCAAGGAGATCACACTCTGAAGTTACTTGACAAAGGACGTGTCCTATGGCCTTGGTAAAGTGGAGGGATGATATTTAGGGTAATCCTGTCTCCTGGCACTGTATGAACTTTATAGAGCTGAAATGCTTGTAAGTGGACATATATTTAATTTAAACCCTCCCATATATTTGCTCACTTCTCTGCTTTGGCTGTTTGGACCTAAATCTGTGAGTGAGGATAATAACTCAACCATAACTTCATTCAGGGGTCCATTGACCATTTTTAACCCACAAAGGAAACTGAGAACTGGAAACCTTGTAAGTTCAAGGAACCTTCAAGGTCAGGCTGTTCATATATCCAGAGTGGAAATGCTGATGACAGCATGCATGCATAGTATGCCCCGTTAGCGTCTCCATCCTCATGATAGTGCCAGGGAAGGCCCCAAAGAAAGGAAGGATACTTTAGTCCTGGGTTCAGCCAGGCCCTCCCAGCTGCTGTGCACTGTGGATCGGTTGCACTTTTCTTGGTACAGTATCAGTCCCAGATTCCCTCCAGCTATTCCAGAGCCCATCCATTGATGGGACTAGTACTAAGAAAGGTGGGTAAGGAGGCTCCTTGGGGAAAGCTTACAGAGTATGAAGCAGTGATCATTCTTGACAAGAAAGAACTGTAACAGTTAATGGGGCATCTAATAGGGAGATGGCCCCAAATCACAGGACTCAAGGAAAAGAAACCTTGTAAATCTGTCCTCCAATTTGGTACACCCATTTTGGGTGGAGGGCCATATCCTTCCTCAAGTGCTGGCTAGAGACCAGAGTGGATACTTCAAGATGCCTCACATGCTCTAACAGGACTGCCCTCTGCTTTTGGTGAGATGAACACAGTCTCCCCTCAGATCATTAGGTTCTTAAAAGGAACGTTAGGTTGTCTTGACCTTCCTTCCGTTTTGCCATCCCAGGCTACTTAGGAAAGAAGGCCTTTCGGGAGAGGTGGAGCAATACACATATTCCCTTAATTTAAAGACTAAGGGGGTTTATTCAGCTCCCTTTCTGATTTCTTTATAATAACATTTCCCTGGAGTAAAAACAGCCCACTCACCAGGCCACACAGTTAGCTGAGTTCCTCTTCCATAGCACAGCTTTCTCAGGCTTGAACCTCTGGCCACACAGGGCGGGTGCCCTTTATGTAAACCTGGTCCTACTGTTCTCTGTCACCCCTTTACCTGCCCTGGGGAAAAGGCTGAAAATTCACCTCCATCCTCCTTAAGTGGCTTTAAGTCTTTTTCTTGTGCAACTGGCAGTGGCAGCTGGACAGCCAGTCCTCAGAGGCTATCTCTCAGGGGACAATTGCTGTGCGGTAACAATAGTCTTCCTACCTTCAGGTGCCCCTCCCAGCAGAAAGCAATTACCAGTCCCTTTGAAAGTGTTTAAATTGGAAGGAACTTTGCTTTCCCAGCCCTATTTCTCAGTATAAAAGGCTGCTCACTTACTTGGATTGACGTTACATTTGGCTCCCTTCCCTAAGCTGAACTTGTGAAAACTTTGACAGACTAGATCTGTCTTCCGCAAAATCACCTCATTTTCCTCATTCAACCTCTGGTCCTCCCTCCAGGCATTCCCCTTCTCTCTTCCTTCTTCTTTTTCTTCCTGATACCTCCTTTTATTATTTTTTTCCCATTTATTGCACTGGAAAATCATACCCCACCATCTTCTAGGTGTAAAAATATCACGTAGGCTTTTAGCTCATGAATAATTTGATGACCTATTTCTTGGGCTATCAAAATAATAAAAATAGAAGAAACAGATCTGAGCTCACCTTTTTATCCTCTAGGCTTGAGTCATGGGATCTTAGCACTTAGAGTTAAAAGGGAGCCTAGAGATAATTCAGTTCAATATATAAAACGACATAGAAATCCCTTCTCTAACGTCCAGTGATTAGCCTCGAGGACCACTGTGAAGATCTCCAAGGAAGGAGAGTTCTGCCCTTCACAGAGCAGCCTTCCCACTGCAGTCAGTTCTCCTTGTTCAGGAAGGTTCCACAGGAGGCTGAGACACGTCTCCTTTCACCCACGGCTTTAACTTTGCGTTCTGTACTAACCCCTTCCTCGGCTACCAGGCAGTGCTTTAAATATTTGAAGAGAGTTACCTCTCATCTTAATACAGTCCAGTGCCACCCTCTCTCACTAGTTTTAGGGATCTGAGATAATTTCAGATAGTTAGGTGGCTTTTTATCTGACTGTGAAGCCTGCACCCCCAACAAATTTATCACCGTGAAGGCTTACCTGAGGAGGAGAGCATAGCTGGGGTACAAGAGGAGGCAAGGGAGACACGTGAGCTAGAAAGATCCTAATGCAAATTGAGGAAGCTTTTCGGAATTTAGGTGCTGACCATTGTGCTTCCCAGGAGAAATCGCTCAAATTGTACCCACCGTTTTGCTTTAAAATGCTTCTGACTTTTTCCCTTTTTACTTACTTGCTCTTACAGTCACTGTGGTCCCTGCTCCAAAGACGAGCTGGTAGTTGTTAGACCCACAGTGCTAGGCCTTCCTACACAAACCTCGTGAACGCTGGGTTGAGTGGGCGAGGACCCAGGCAGGCTGCCCCGAGGCCTAGCTCTCCGCCTCTGTGCTTTGAGCCCTTAGCTAGCTAACAAAGTTTCTTCGTCGGTCAAAATGGGGATGATAATATCGACTCCAGAGGATCGTTAAGAAGGTTAAGTGAATTAAAGTATGACAGGCATTTACACAGTATTTTGCACAGAGCCAGTGTTCAATAAATGTTAGTTATTAGATGATCAAGTTTACCTAATTCTTTTCATCTTTTAAAAACATGTATAATTTACATTTGTCATATCACCTCTCTGAAATCCTGAACATCATCGTAGGTACTTTAAATTATGTCCAAATACTCTTTTGTCAACTAGTAAAGTAGCAAGAGTTAAAACTTGGGGATTGCCCTCACATAGGATAACCTCCCAAGTGAATGATTGGTTGGTGGTTTCAGAATGCTCACTGAATCATAGACTTGTTTACGAGGTGTTATATCTGTTTAAGAGACAAATGAGCAAGG
The DNA here is from genome assembly GCA_004027475.1 of Anoura caudifer. Classification (NCBI taxonomy): domain Eukaryota; kingdom Metazoa; phylum Chordata; class Mammalia; order Chiroptera; family Phyllostomidae; genus Anoura; species Anoura caudifer. The sequence continues at coordinate 107,825 of PVKU01001936.1, read as the reverse complement.
GACGATTAAAAGGTTATGGGTGGGGACCCAAAACACAAAATAGCTCAAAACAAGTACAGACTGCTAAGAGGAATTTAGCATAGCATGTTGGTGACTTTTTCTTGTAGACAATTATAACTTACTTGGCTTTACACTGAGTTTGGTCCCAGATCCGAAGTAAAACCTGTTGGTGCTGTACACCATGTTTACTGTCATGACAAAAAGCCCCCTTGGACTTCCTGCAAGGGAGGGTTCTTATCCAGAGATACCCAACCAAGTGAAGCCAAGACTAACGCAACCTCACCAAGTTTTTTGCTATTTTCTTAGAAAACTCAAGAACCAAAGTGAGGAATGAGCCAAGAAGGCACATTCATTACTAGAGACAGGCATGAAAAGGGCAACTGACTTTCTTCAGTGGTTTTATCGATTTCTTTTCTTTAGTCTTCTGCTTGGGTTCATTCTTGTGTCGTCTGTGCTCCTACACACAATATTTGAGACAAGGACACTGTGAGTAAATGCTCTTTACCTTTTTCTAATTATAAATAAAAAGTCCCCTCAGGTGGACTGGTTTGTGAGAAAAGTCCCTATTCTGCTTTTAGCTCCAGGGCTATCTGGAAGCTTCTCTCCAGGAGACTGCACCTGGATCTGTGTTGTGCTTAGCAACTTGACCTGCGTCTCTCTTAATCACATACTGAACCACGCCAACTAGCTAGCTATATGCTGTGCGCACCATCTAACAAGATCACGATATCCTACCTGTCAAAGTGCCTACATTATATAACAAAATGCACTTGAACGTCCACATCGACACTCCCCGCCCTCACAGTGAAACTGTACATTTTTTTTTTGTTTGTTTCTGCCTGCATATTTCCTTTAGCAAGGGGGAGAAAAGGCTGCTGTGTTGACTGTCATTTGCAACGCTAGATGAAACATTATTTATGAGCAAAATATTTTGCTGACAGTTTCAAGAGAAAGGAAACCTCAGTGCCAACAGTTAGACGCCCACACAGTTTGGATTTAAACAAATCTCAACAAATGAGCACAGCTATGAGAAATAAGATAGAGGTGACTTCAGTCTAAGCCAAGTAATCATGATGCTTATGCAGTTTTAGAGGGCGAGGGGCTTACTTGTTCTTACTCGTAGAAGTGATAAGCAGTGTGTTACAGGAATGCTTTGGTGGAAGGGCACCAGAGAGCATAGAAAAGGAACATCATTTAAATATCTTAAATAGGTACTTTTGTGCTGAGTGACTTAGGTAAAGATAAATTAGAACAGGCTAGACATAAATGGAGCTGGTTAACCAGACCTGGTTTCAGACAGTTCCTCATAAAACCATCTTGTAGCATTTTGTCTGGTTCTAGTGAAACTATTGTGAGAAACAGAGGTTTCCTTTACGGAATCTGTTCCTATTTTTTTGGCAATTCTGCTAGATTAAGATATGAATCTTCCCTACCTCTTCTCATTACCTGGTATTCCAAACTTAGCAATAAGGTTTCTTTTTTGCTTTGGACTTTGATAGATAATTCTCTTTGCAGATTACCCTTGTAAGTATGCATTGTTTACGTCTCTCTGCCACCCTCAACCCCAAGACCCATTAAGTTACAGATATGTGCGGTGTACATTTATAGACTAAATACATCAGTGCAGAGTATCTCACTGTGGTGGCCTACCAGGTACGACAGTCAGGTGGGTCCCAGATCCAAAGGTCAGCTGCCAGCCTGAACCAGAAGAAGCACTGTGGTATGCCCAACAACAAAAACCAGATCAAACGGGCCCTCTTAGCAGAACACAGAGGAAAGACTTGGCAGTCACTTTATGAATTAAGCCTGTATTGTTGTTACTCTAGATTTGATCTGGGGTAACCAAATTGCCTGCCTCCTCAGTAAATCCTTCTTTGTCTTTGTATTCCCACTTTCTATCAGGGAATCTTTGTTTCCCATTCTCTGCCACAGAGTTCTAAGCATTAAACATATGCTTTCAATGCCTGTGTAGAGTAAGTGCTCTCCTATTTTAGAGGTCAAACCAGTGTTCATATCTTCTCGTCTCTCACAAAGCCCAGGACGGGGAAGATTTCTCTTCTGCTCTGGACGTTGCTGGGCCGCAGCACCAGGAAACTGCACGAGTCCTGGAGTCCTCCTTAGACTCACCCCCGGATCTGAACGAGGTGTAGGGCTGGCGCTATCCCGTTGTCCAGTTAATCTGACCATTAGTTTGATGTCACTAAAATAATTTTATAATAATCAAATTATCAGGGAAATTTCTAGTTTCCATTTCACTTTTGGGTCATTTCCTTTCTTATGACTGAAGGAGTTTCTGTTTCTATGTTGATTTAGCTGCAAGAAGACTTTTTTAAACTACAGCAAAAATCAGTTTTACTATTTCCTAAGGTAGTGAGGGTGGTACGAACGGGTCATGCCCGAGAGGGATCAGGAGAGGGACCACCATATCCAAGGGGTCGGATGGCACCCACTTCCAGAATGTGAGTTCCCTGAGGGCTCTAGCCCAGTGCACTTGCTCCCGACGGGCCCCTGGTCGGGCTCTGAGCCTGGCACAGAGTGGACGCCCGAAACATGTGTCAGATGAGCCTCGCAGGCTCCTCAAACCTCAGGCCAGGATAAGTGGTAGAGAGAGACAGGTTCAGCCACCTGGAGACCAAGTTCCAGTCCAACTCAGCCTCCGGCTGGCTGTGAGCCTCTGAGTCTCAGTTTCCTCGTAGATAGAGACCATCCGAAAGGGTGACTTAGAGACCCTCTCTGCTCCATGAGGCTACGCTGTACAAATTTGTGGCCTAAAATCTCAAAAACAGAATGTGTCCCACAGTACTTATAAACTTTTTTTTTTTTAAAGTGACTTTCAGGCTTTGGGAAAGGCTGATCACAGTTATTCTGGTTAATAATCATTATTTACAAGGTTCCTTTTATAAATGGATATAATCTTAGCTAAAGAGTGTAGTGCCTTAGAGGCTTGTTATGGAATTAGAAGTCTTGTCCACTGATTACTGTACAAAGCTGGGGCTGCAAATCCTTGCCAATACCCCCAGGAATCCGCCATCCATTTTTAGCCCCACCCTGCATATTCTGGGAGCAATTCCCAAAGACTCCCCTACATGGCCCGTTGTGCACCAAGACAGTTCCTAGCCAGGGAGACTTGGGTCCCCCTCCTATTTGATGCTCCTTCGCCCTTTCTAAACATTCTTTATACAGTAAATAATTGGGCCTAAATCAGCCCTTAATCCACAGACACTGCTTAATCCAGGGATATACTTTATACTTACTGGGCTTCACAGATAACTCGGTTCCCTGTCCGAAGATGAGCTTCCCTGCCTGGTTATAATTCACACTGTGTCACACATCCTGTCAAGAACACATCCAATCTTCCTGCACACATTTCTAATCCTCCACCCCGAACTCACAGCAGATCTCTCCCACACCACAGCGTGAATCACGGCTACGCTTATTATTGTAACCTTTTTTTCCTTATGAAGGGCCTAAGGTACTCACACAGGGAAAATGTTTCTATTTAACACCAAACTGATCTCTCATTTTTGCTTAATGGCTCGGGTATTGCTGCTCAGGGAAATGGCTCCCTTTCAAATGTGTTTCTCTTGGTCTTGGCTAGAAATACCTGGCACACGGGGGCTAAAATTAAGGGTAGGTGAGGCTCCAGGGAATCGGGCTTACCTGGGGTGACCACAACCCGGGTCCCTGCTCCAAAACTAGGCTTCCCCCAGCCACCGCTCGTCACACCGTGACAAACGCCTGTACAAAATGGCTTCCCCAGAGAAGACAGCTGCTAAATGAAGACAAACTGCTTGTGGGGAGACAATCTTCCTACAAAATGAGGCAACTGCACCATGTGAGATATGAGCTTTCCTGTCTCTTCTCTTCTAATTTCTCTTCTTTCAAAATGTCAAGGGTGAGGTGTGCCAAGAGCTGTGCCTCCCGGGTGGCAGGGCCGGAGGGTGGCACCGCTGGGGTTCATGAAGCTGCCCCCCCCCCCCCGCACTGTGACAAAAACCCACCACCGCTCCAGGAGTTCACCGAGTGTCCAGCCTGGTCCCGAGATCGCAGCCGACGAGCCCTGCTGCCCTCTCGTCTGCCCGACCTGGTGTTTTGAATTCACCAGTCTGTTGGAGGACTGCTTTGGGGATTCCTGAGTTCTGTTCCTCTTGGAACTCAGTCAGTCACGGGCCTCTACCAGCCTCAATTTATGAGTCTATGGAGCGGGTACAATGGATGAATCTCCTTCTGAGGCAGACTTGCCTTCAGATGGTTTTACGTGCTGGAAGTCTGAGCGAGTGGATGGACACCAAGGCTGGGCTGTGGGTGGGGAACTGGTGGCTTTCTTTCCCTCCACACCCCTCAGAGCTCCTTCAAGGATGAGGAAGATGACCAGGCACTGGGCCTTGGTCTGCCCAGCCTCCTTAGTGTCCTTCTGACCTAAGGAGGCCCCTGTGGAAAAGGCCCCTGCGTTTTGGAGATAACTGTATTCAGCGCACAGCTTCAAATTATATGCCACTTACTTGGCTTGACAAGCAGCCTTGTCCCCTTCCCGAAGATAAAGGAGAAGCCTTGTCCTTCCCACAGTGATTATCTCAGCATCAAAAACCTGCCAACTCAGCCTTCCCTGCACAAAGCCCTCCTGAGAAGGGAAACCTCCGATATTTCCTCCAGAGTTATTTGCACAGGCCTGTGATTTTCCTCCCTGAATAAACGACCCCTCCCACTCCTTGTTGTCCTTGGCTTCTGTGGTCACTCCCTTTCTACCTCTTGCTCCATCTGGGCTCCTAAGGTCACAGTGGACCCAGGTCACAGTCCCCTCTGGCTCACTCCCAGGCTGAGCACAGCGTTCATTTCCTCTCCCACTTAAATGTACTCACAGGGCAGCACAGACAATCTTGTTCCACCACCAAAGGTCCAACCCTTGCCATAGTCTTTCCCACAGTGCCTCTGGGCTCTGCAAAAACCCCTAGGGCTCACCCCAGCCCCAGCTGAACACCACACACCATCCGGGACCCAGGCCTGTGTTTTTGGCTGTAGGATGAAAAGCCAGCCCATTTGCTCCTTCCAGTCCTGAGAACAAAGGAAGTTTAGGATGTACCAAGCAAAGATTCCAAAACTTAACCCAGAGACAGGCTCTGGGGGCTGGGAAAAGCCTTTAAAAGAAATTCTTTCACTTCTCCTCCTGCCTGCAGGCAGGTCCACACTTTAATCACCTCTGATAGGAGAGGGTCTATCTCCTCTCAAAATCCCTCTAGAGAAAGGGCTCTGGCAACTACTCCTGACAGCTCATTTTCACTGTTCAAAACCTATAAGGAAGGTTATACCACCAGCTCCACTCCCTTCGTCTCGCAGTGTTAGCCTTGTCCTGTGGTCTGAATCCGGGTGGAGCTCCCATAGCTTTTGTTTAATGCTTGCTTCCCAGGTTTAGGTATGAGACTCAATGCCTACCTTACCCTCCAGTCTCTTTTCTTCAATATCAACTGGTTCAGTTTTCCACTGTGGACCTTCCTGACCTTCCATCGCTGGGTCTGAGAGTTTCATTCAGGGGCTATTTTCCAGTGCTACATGGCTCGTGAGCTTCACTACCCAGAGGAGCAGGAGGACAATTTTGGGATAAGTTGCTCTTCCCTGTGAAGCCTCTGTCCTCTCTCTGTCCCTGTCCTTCCACATGTTTCGGGAAGGGGCTTGGGGCACTTTGGAGAACATCACACTTGGGTCCGAGAGGCGATGGGGTGGTGCAAGGTTTCAGTTTTGCCAGCTCTCGAAGGGCAGCACTTCGAGCTGAGTCCCTGCTCCAGGGGTTTGTTTGTAGCCTCAGGAGTTCTTTGCAGAAACCTCTCCACTGCCCCTGGCACTGGGATGATTTTGTACTTTCAATTAGCCAGGATTCTTTTTATCTCCACTTAGACACTTCCAAATCCCAGGTGAAGAATTTCACAGAATAGGCTGACATTCTCCACCCTCCCCCCATGCCAGCTCTTCTCCTGATGCAGGCAGAGCCTTGACGGAAGAGCCCGAGGGGTGAGCCAGAGATCTACTGCGGGTTGGCCACGATGTTTATCATCGTTATTAATAGCTAGGGTTTAACGAGCTCTCTCTGTGTTTTGGAAACTCTGTGAAATACTTTAGCTGTATTATTTTATTTGGTCCTTACAAAAACTCAACAAGGTAGCTATATTGTTACCCTTATTTTATGGATGGGGAAACTGAGGCTCAGAGAGGTTAAAAAATTTGCCCAAGGTCACACAGTTGGTAAAGCAGTGGAGCCAGGACTTGAACTTAAATTTCTCTGTCTCCAAAGCTCCTGCTGTGCAGCACAATCCACAATCACTGGCTTCAGAATGTCCAGAGGGAGGCTGCAGGAGACTCAGTGCTGAGCCCCTTGTTCTGGAGCAGAAATTGCGTTCTTACACTAGGCACTCAAAGTTCTGGTGGCTCTTTTAAGAGATGAAAATTGCAGTGGGGGTGGGGGTGGTCAAAGTTAGATAAAAAAGTTCTTTCTGGCAGCAAGGATTGCTAAATTTTGAAATTACAGAGAGAGGCTGAGGAACTTTCTGCCCTACGCCCTCAGACAGAGCCAAGGCATATCCCCTGTGGCCAGGGGGGCACAGGAAAGGCAGGTCCGGAAGGTGGGGCACGGGGTCCCCTCTGGAGGTCTTCCTGGCATTTTCACCAGCTCCATTATTGTTTATATCCCTATTTCCCTGGAAATGTTGTAGATGCTCCTGAGGGCCCCTCACAGGGAGCCAGAGTGTGTATGTGTGTGCACATCTCATTTCAAGCAGAGGGCAGACCCAGCCCTCTTTGTTCGGACAAAAGAACATTAATAAAGAGCCCAAGCAGATGCACAGGATTAAAGTATTTTTCAAACTGATGATTTGATTGATTGCCCCTAAAGGCCCCGCCAAAGAAGAACACAACTTACTTGGTTTCACGGTGAGCGTGGTCCCGTGCCCAAAGGTTAATTTGCCTGTGTTGGTGTTACACAGTGTTCAGGGCTGTTGCAATAACCTTGACTGGGGCTTTTAGGAAGACGGGTAGAGGTAGAGGAGGAAAGCAGGAAAACAACACCTGAAATGACTGCCCGTGGCCAAAACAATCTCCTTGTAATTAGGTTAGAACATGGCATGAATACTAATAATTAACAACTTCCAGCCTGATGCTCTTTGCTGTAATTTTCCTGGAAAGAATGGGCCTTGGCAGGGGCAGCTCCTGGGAAATTCACTCAGAGTGGCTACCGCTTGGCCTCCTGGGATCCCGTCTTGTTTGTTATTCCTGCAGGCCCTTTGTCTGTTTTCATCCAATTCCTGCCGTTTCCCCTTGTATTTTCCCTGGAACTTCCTCTTCATGGAGGCTCACGTATTTTCTCAGGGAGAGACTACATGGATATTAAAAGCCAAATACAATGCCCCAGAGAACATGTGCATTAATAACCTTGTTTTCCAACCGGTATCACGAACTACCCGACACAAACCAAGCAAAGAAAACACCACCTGTGTTTTGACAGCTTTTGCATGATGGAAGACCGGCTTCTTGGAAAGAATAATTAGCCAGAAAGAAGAACTTACTTGGTGTGACTAAGAGTTTGGTGCCCTTTCCAAAACTGAGTTGGTTGCTCCCAACTCCAAGTTGCACACAGTTTCCTTTCTTTGCAAAAACCGCACAGATGCTGAGAAAATCAAACCATTCACTGCACAGGGGCAGCGCTGACAAAAAGCTCAGACTGTAACAACAACCAGATGATCGGCGAACGAGAGGAGCAGGCACAGAGGCTTGCCATGGGGACCCGCAGAGACCCAGCTGGATTTCAGAGGTCATCTAGTCTGTCAAGCTGTCTATAGACAAGTGCTCTCTGACCAAGTACCTATCTAGTCTCTAAGAGCTCCTGAAAGCTGGCTCTCCTCTGCCAATAGCCTTTGCATTAAAGCAACTGTTCCTTGCATCTAACTGAAATCTGCAAACTGCAGTCTGAGTTCTTTATGTCTCAAGCTTCCCTCCTTGAAGACAGGATATTTCATGTCTACATACTCCAGGCAGAAAACACAACACAACACACCTAGCCAGTCCCAGTGGTCACCTTTGGGGAGGAAACTGATACTGAAGGAAGGGGTTCCAGGTGCATATTGGATTTATCTGTCATTTGAATTGTTTTTACAAGGAGAAATTTTTATGCATAACTTAGACAAATTAAAATAACAACATTAAATAGAAACACACAATATACTTAAAAATGGCTCTTGGATCTCAGACAAGCCTTCCTGTGCTCCCTGGGCCAAGCAGTCTCAGGTTCTCCATCCTAGGGTTTTGGTCTCCTGGGATCAGAGGAGGGAACTGGGCCAGGGTGCGTGGTCAGAGCAAGCTGGAGTCGCTGAGGCCAGCGTGGGGTTCATGTACTTGCCCGTGAGAGTCCGGTTGGCTTTTGAATTATGCTAGAGCGATACATTCACCTTCCTACTCAACACTAACTTCCTAGCTCCTAAAAGACCTTTCTTGAGGGCAGAAGCATTCCTAGGTACTCTAAAAAAATCATTCAAGGGAAGAAATTGCTGATCAAAACTGGAGATGGCCAGAGACACTTACTTGCAGTCACAGACAGTCCCGTGCCCTTTCCGAAGACCAACTGCCTTGCCCCTGCATTCCCACAGTGACTGTCTCCATAACAAATACTCTGAGTGCCCGGCCCCAGCATTTCTCCTGGATGTTTCCCTTAATCTTTTTTTCTGGTAGCGTCACCCAGAAATCTCCCTATTTAACCATAGTTTTTGTTTTCCCTTAGCATGTCTTTGCCTCCTTCTTCCCGATTCTCTACAAAGTGTGGTATGACTAAGATGCTTTGACTGCTGCTTTACTGATCAGAGCTTCCATACACGGAGCTGTGGCCCAAGAACGCATTTCTGAATCGCCTGCAAACTTCCAGCTTATTGTTAGCCTACAAAAAAATATTCCAAAGGAAACCTCTGTCTCTGGCCTCATAATGAACTCTTTGCTGCACTAGAAATATAAAGGAGTGGTTACTTTTCCTAAATGAGGAAAAAGGATTTGGAAAATGGCACAGAGGGAGAAGGCTCAACATGAGCTGTTGCTTTTGGCCAACATACCATCTTTGTTGCCTCTGGCGTTAAAGTAGCTAGCTCTTCAAAAAGTTGTAAGAGTTATCTCCCGCCCATCCCTGGAACAAGGGAAATGAGAAGGCCTGGGTATCAGTGCCAGGAATTTCAGAAGAAATTCCCAACAGAGAAAAGAGGGTCTTTTGTGAAGAGTGGAAGGAGAGGGGTCATAGGTAGGCTGGGGCCATTTCCAAAACCACTTTGGTTGGAGCCGGAAATCACACTGGGTTTAACAATGTGTTCAAACAAATTCGCTGGGGACAAACCTGGGGGTAGGCTTGAAGATGAACTCTGGACAGAGTTTCACAATTTTTACTTTTTATGATAAACAAACAACAAAGAAGATAATTGATATTTAAACAGCAGAACACCGGCGGCACCTTTCCCAGCTCTACGGGAAAAGTGCTTGGTCCCTGGCCCAGCTGTGGCAGGGCTGAGGACTGGGCTTCTGTGAGAGCAGAAGGGCCCAGGACTGGAGGCTACCCATGTGTCTTAGAGCCTAAGACATTTTTCCCACCTAAATCAAAATCGCTTTTAACTCAGTGGGAGTCCATTTCAGAAAATCACATGAATAGCACTTACTGGGGAGAACATGAAGCTGTGTCCCTTTTCCAAAGATGATTTTGTTTAGGTTTTGTTCACACTGTTATTGAGACCATAACAAAAACACCTAGTGACTCTTTTAGGAAAGTGACACATCCCTTGATGGATATTTCACGTTCTTAGGATTTAACAAATTCCCACATTGTTTCCTCTAGTGTAAGAAATGGGCTTCATTATCTCTTCAGGCATCCTTCTCTGAGTCTCCTGGTTGTTTTGCTTGAATTTTATGCTGCTTATTGCCAATGTGCAGAAAGGAAGTTGGATGACCTCATTTGACACTGCAAGTGAATTATAAAAGCAGTAATTCTATAAACTCCTTTGCGATACCACACCGATGCTGCTACTTCAGGCAAAAGATGACTGGGCTGATGACCACGCTAGAAATCCATTCTTTGGAAACCCCAGAAAGATGGGGCAGAAAGGGGTCACACTAGGCACACACGTGAATTTCTGGCTGATATAGAACTACATTGCAGAGCCCTCACACCACCTCAACTCTGTCCTGGAGTGGCCCTACCACCAAACCCTGAAGATACCCCACCGCAGGCCAAGTGCACATTTGCTGTACTCACCACAGCCCTGCCTAGCTGTGGGTAGTGGGAATCATTCATCTGGCCCAGAGGGATTCCAGTCCTTTGGGAAATGTTCTCCTTTCACAGCCTGAGAAGATGAGCATTCACCACCAAGGGATGGACAGCTGGTGCCGCTACCACTGGACCCGGTGGGTCCTTGTTTGAGTCATAAAGAGCCAAGGCCAACTGTCTCCTTCTCATTGTCCACCTCCCTCCACCAATGCTCTTTACTGCAGTCATTGAACAAGAGCAATGTGGGTCGGTCATTCTCACTAGAGCTAAAACAACCTGACAACACCTGCCTCCTAATATTATTTTTTTGACTGACACTTTGATGGGCTTTGTTGTCCCCAAAATGACACCATGGAGGAACTGACACCCCAGGTGCACCTTCAGGAATGCCAAAATCCTGAATTTCTTACTTTCTTTCTCCCCTATACCTTTAAAAAGTTTCTATCCCAATGGAGGAACTGATCATTAAGCAAAAATCTTGTCATCATGACTGCCATTTTATTTCATTTCGAATTTCTTTTCAGGTGCTTATAAAGCCATCTGGGATCATGAATTGATCTATGAATTGATTTTTTCTGCCCCATCGCATTTGGATAACATACTTGTTTTTAGGGAAATCTGACATGTATGGGCCTAGTTGTGGACATTTGTCAAAATGAGACAATGTTTGGTTCTCCTACTAGGTCTTTAATACAGCAGTACATGCGTTGGCATGTAAGACAAAAAAAATACCTCCTACATATAAGTGGTGTTTAAAATGAGATAAATTCTCATTTTTTTTAATGGAATAAAAGAATAAGATCTATGGGCAAAATCACAGTAAACATACAACCATTGCAGAGCGTAGTTGAAGAGATGCTGTGCTTGTAAATAAAAGCTCATGGCCCCTGTGTCTCTTTGGGAGAAGGGAAGTGGAGCTACCATATTAAAGGCAATTCGGTACGGTCTCAATTTGCATTATTTATTATTATTGTTCTATTCTCAACAATCACAAATGCTTCATGCATTTGCAAAGGTCACTTTTTCAAATGGTGCAACTGTCTGCATGTTAAATTAAATCCCACTAATTTCACAGGATTTATTTGTTGGGTCAAATATAAAAAGAACATGGTCACTTACTGGGCTTTACCACCAGCTGGGTTCCAGCTCCAAAGACGTATTTGGCGTTATTATTCACACAGCATTTCCTGCCTTTACTGAAACCCCTAGCAAAGGCCCAGCAAACACAAGATACCATAGTGAGGGCACATTTGGACTCTCCATGGTTTTCAAATTTCTGTGTCTCTGAAAATGGCCTTTTATGATAGAAAGAAAAGAACTGGTTCTGCTACATAAAGCAAATCATTTTTATTTAAAAAGACTAAACTTAGAAGCTTTAAAAACCCTTTTGCATCTCTAGGCTTGAATCTGCCAAGGCTGAATCAGATAATTTATTAACAGCTCTTGCTCAGCCTGAAGGGATGATGCATTCCTATACCCACAGGAAGGTGCTCCAGCTGTGGAGCCAGCTGAACTCACATCCAGGCTCCACCCAAACCCAGACTCCATGGTCCTGTCCCCTACTCACTGGTCAAGTGATTTCAAAGCTTTCTCAGAGTGTAATAGGGTTGATGGGCAGCCTAAGAAAAGATTTCACCAGGGAAGAGCAGCAAAAGGCAAACAGTCCTACATTTCCCCAGAGAAATTCCACTAGGACTATACAATGTTTCGGATAGACAAGGGAAGGGAGTTCTAACACAGCAGCTGCCACATCCCCAAAGTCTAGTTCTGAAGTAAATGGAGGAGGTGGACATTTTCTGTTGTGAGAAAGGTTGTACCTTAAAGGCAAGGCTAGGGGGATACAAGAGCTCCTCTGTCACAAAGCTGAACATTGCCTGGGTTTTAATACACACTGGGCGTGGAAGAGGAGAGAGAGGGGTGAGCACCCGAGACAGTGATACCAGGTCTTGGACAAAAGTAGTAAGTGAGAGGATTTTAAGTGTGGAGAGAGAAGCGCACTTGAACTCATCCCTAACACGGCTGTCACTTGCTGATTCCTCAGATTTGAAGAGAAAGGCTTAAAGTTGGTTTTATTTCTTTCTACTTAGCCTGGGACATGCAGAATAAACCATTCTAGGGAAAACAAAGGGGCGGGGAGAAAGTGTGGGCAATACAGGGAAGTTGTTACATGGGTCACAGTTTTAATACTGAGCGGACTTTCCCTAAGTCTGATCTTTGCCTTCCTCCCACCCCCCTTCCCCCCACCCTCAGGTTAGTTTTGCCTGACTTCTTAGCAATCTCCCCAGGTGTAGCTCTGGAGTCTTTTTGGGAAGAAAAAGAAAACACTGCTTATAGATTAAGGTACTTGGACCAGTTGACATAAAACTGTACAAACACATTGGTAGAGGTTGTATCTCTACAGGTAAAGGTAGGACCAGAGCTGAGAAATGGCCTGGAAATAGGGTTCACAGAGCTGAAAACCTACAGCATTTAGAGGAGAACAACTTTCCCACTGTAGCTTTTCTCCCTGGGATTTATCTCTCTATTCGCACCATTTCCTCTCGTCTGACTGCGGGGTGCCATCCAGGAGAATGGGGGACTTTGAGAGCCTGCTGTATGTGGAAAAGGTGGGGAGCCAAGTCAGCCTTCGGGCACCCTTTCCCCCAGAGTGGCTCTTACTTCCCGCTTGTCATGGACACAGAATCCCACTACTCACGTACTTGGCTGGACAGAAAGCACAGTGCCAGTCCCAAAGATGAGCCTGTTTGCAGTACTCCCATAATTCACACAGCCCTTCGGAGCCTTACAAGAACCCTCAGGAGAAGGCAAGGCAGGATGGGGTGAGGATGGGCTTGCTCCTTCCAGGCTGAGAACACCTCAGCCCCACTGCAGCAAAGGCTGACTTGCCAGGGATCCCTTCGGGCTCCATGTTCCCCGGATGTGCCCGGACACTGCCTTTTAAGTCAGGTCCTTGTGGGGTCTGTGCTAAGGCCCAGGACCCTGGGTGTCACACCAGCAAGTGACGAAGAGCTTCGCAGGCATCTGCTCTCCAGGCGGCACAGCAGCCAGAGGCAAGGATGTGGGGGAAGCGGTGGGCACGCTATTTTCCCTGCTGGCCTTTGGCCATGGGCCTTTCCCTCTCTGTGAATTGGTTCTTCCAATGAACAATGAACGAGGCTGGTTCCGTCCTTGGAAAAGAGTTCCAACCATTTCAGAGGGGATGGGATGCTCCCTAACAACCCAGCTCTGCTCTCTTTCAGGGCTAGTTAAGCATTATTCACTCTGGAAGCAACTACATCAAACAAGAGAGTTGGTGGCTGACATTGCCTCTCGCTGGGAGTGAAAACTCCATTTGGGTCAAGTACATTGTTTCCAGCAGGCTGAATTGTTCTTAAAAATATAATTTGCATGCTATGCTTTATGTATTATTCAACCTGTGTCTCCTTTCCCTTGCAGTCACATCTCTGAGACTTACCTGGCTTTATAATTAGCTTGGTCCCAGAGCCCCAGATCAACCGATTGTTGCCATCCACACAGAGAGAGAAACCTTAACGAAAACCTTCACTGTCCTTCCAGGGAGCCTATTAGCGATAAATCCCAGATAAGAAGTCCAGAGCAAAGCACATGAAACAATGTAGAAATATTGACTATTGAAGATTATTTGTTCATTTAATTACACTCGATTCCCTTGCCCATTAGAGATTCCAGACACAGATGATGAAATTGAATGACTAAACATCCAGAGTCAATCTAAGTCTCTCTGCGTACAAGGCAAGCAAAATTTATAAACAGTTTTCAAACTGGAGAAGTTGAATTTGCTTTACCTTTCCTGATATTTTTAAATAAAAATGCAAAAGAGAGAAACAGATCATTTGTCTGGAGTCATAACACATCTAATTCTCTAGTGTCTTATTTTCATTGCTGATAAGATTCCAGTCAGAACCAGGGTATTCACATACAGATTAAATCGATTTTGTTTACAGACAGTTCCATCTGAAAAATGACATCCTGAGGAACTTGGACCCAGGCAGCCAGAGGCAAGGGAGGCCCCCACCGGGCGCAGTGCTGGGGAGGGGGCCCGTGGCCCGGGAGAACGCACCAGAGCGAGTTGGCTGCTTATAGAAACCCCCTCTTAAAAATCCCTCTTTGGTTTCTAGCACTTACTTGGAAAGACCTGTAATCTGGTGCCAGCCCCAAAGACGAGTTTGACAGTGTTGGAAGCCACAGTGATGCTGTGACCTACAAAAACCCCAACCCCGCAGGGCACCCAGCCTCCACGTCAGCCCCTTCTGCCCTCCAACCCATCACTGGCATCAAAAAACTACCAGCATCAAAGACGCCTGGGGGATACAGTTAGAAGACCCGTGCAGTGAAACCGTTTTTGTTAAATTTCATCCCCTGCAAATGCCCGTGGCCTGTGCGGATTGTTTTCACATCGCAAAGATGACGGCGCAAGAGAATTCACTGGAATCCAGGGAATCTCAGAGTTCTAATCCCAGTTCTGCTTTTTTGTTTGTTTGATTTAAATGATCGAACTCGCCTGTGCTCTGGCGTTTCTGTCTGTGAAATAACACACGCGCGACGCTGTGGGCCTTGTCACAGAGCGCTGCGAAGGTGACAGCGGCGCTGCAGGGGCCGCGGCGCAGAAACGCGTTTTAAACCGCGTGGGGGCCGCGGGCCTGTCGCGGCCAGGCTGCGTGCAATGAGCGTGGACAGGAGGAAACGTGCTCCTGACGACGTTTACCGTCAAAGTAACCAACAAAAAGTTTTTTTTTTTAGTAAAAACTGAAGGACAATATATCTGTCTCATACGTTTTTTTCCACCAGAAAGTTAGTGGACGCAATCACTTAATCTGCCAGAAGAGACAGGCATGGAAAAGGCCAGCGGAATTCGGAGGTCTCTCGGCCGGGGGTTAGGAAGCAATGCCTGTTGTCCCCCAGCAGCCAGTGGGCACAGGTTAGGCGCCCAGGATACACTAATTTCCCTTTGCTGCCGGCAGCAGTAAATGAAATCAGTCGAGGTTGTTTGTAAACGTGAATTTGACCATCTCAATGGCCAAACTGGCAGGGCGGTCAGGTCCAGAAACTGTGTCCCACCAGCGCCTGGCTAGGAAATGGGGCAGCGGCGAGGTCGGGACGAACTTTCAGCGTGGGTTACAGACACATAGTGCACAGAAATGAGAAAAGACACACTTACTTGGTGTAACAATCACTCGAGTGCCGGACCCGAACTGCAGCGCACCTGCAGAGCCTGTCTGGGCACAGTGGTTGATTCGGCTACAAAAACCCTGCCGCCTCTTTGTAGCCACACGATTTGAGGCCCCAGGTGGAGGCTACAGTTTCCCAGGTGGGAGAGGGTTCGGACAGGTGTATCATGAAGCCATTGTATTCCTTATTCTGTGGCAAGCCTTCCTCTAGAGGCTGTTTCTCATCCAGGGCCCAGCTCCGGCCTCTGTATAGGCATTCGGTGCCCCGTGGCAGCCACCTCCACTTGGTGGGGGCTGTGTCGGAGCCCCCCTCAGACAGGATTCCCTCAGGTGCCTGAGCCATTTGGGGATCACTCAGGGAGCTAAGAAACTCCTCGGAAATACAACTGACAGGCTAAAGAGGCAGGCACGGCCTGTGGTGGGGTTGGTGCTGGGGCGGGCACAGTCGTCAGGAATCAAAGGAGAGAGAAGTTAGAGATGGAAGGATGCAGACCTGGAGTGGAAGAGTCTGAGAAGGAAAGCAAGGGGCTGATGTCAAAGTTCGTCCGTCCGGCTCTGCTTTGTGAGAACACATGAGTTCAGGGGAAAAGAAAGGTCCCTGGCCTCTGTCAGGTGCCCTGACCTGTGCAGTGCTGTCTAACCCCCCGGACCAACTTCTCACACGCAGCTGAGAAGGCCACACTGCACATGGAGACCCCTGCCCGTCTTATTTCTGCGCCCCCCACCCCCACCCCGGAGTCATCCGACCAAATGTTCCACAAAGGCGCGGGAACAGCAGCCACAAAAAGACAAAAAGATACTCAGAATCTGCGTCTCTTTTCCTAATTAGGCTGTCAATCTGTTGAGCTAATAAGTCCTATGAAGTGTCTTAATCTCTCCCAAGGAAAGGAGTCATATAAATGCAAAATAGCAGCTATAAGTCAAATGGCTTGCTGGATATCTTTTCTTTGTGCGAAGAGATGTTGAATAGAAGGAAAACTTTCTGTGTGGGGAGGAGACCGTCTGGGAAAAACACAACAGCATTTGTTTTTATTAGGCTGAGTCTATACAGCACAGAACAGATCGGGCAATTATTTAGGTAATGTGACAGTCAATTCAGGCAATTTAAAGCACAAAGAAGGTTTCTGGAGGAAGTGCCTAGGTATCTGGATCAGCTACAGGCATTAATCAAATTAACTGGGCAACTGGGCTGTGTAGACACAAACTAATAAACGTGCCTGATGCGGTTCTCCGGATAGGGTTACATTTTCTAAACTTCACATTAAAACCGGTCCAATAGTTACACCCACTCTTCATTTTGGCTCCGTACCTGACATCTCCCATTTTTTTCTTACTACACAGGAGGTAAGGGTGACCTTCTCCCTGGAGAGCCTTATCGGGTTAACACATGGAAACTCATTTAGAAATTCTCATTAAATGTCTGGGATGGGAGAGCGGGCTATTACAGATCAAGGACTTTTTTCTCAAGTGGCAAAGGACTTACGGGGAATAACGGTGAGTCTCGTTCCCGTTCCAAAGACAAGCTTTTCTGCGCCGGAAGTGGGCACAGTGTTTCTGCCCAGTATAAAAACTGCTCTGCTGCGTTTTCTTCCCCTGCTGAGCGCACGAGGGGTGTGCTACACGCCTTCTGACTCTTCCCCGGGGATAGGCTTCTAAAAACTGTCCTGGGGAAAATGCTGCCTTTCATGTTTCTTCATAATAACTGCCCCCCAAACCCTGAATCACTAACAGTCTCTGTCTTCTCTTCCCCATTTTTTCCCCTCAAACAAAAGCTCCCATTCTCGTGCTTGAAAGACATTCTTAAAGAATTCTCATGGCTGCGGGGGTGTTTTTCCCTGTAGTATCCTATTATCTGAAATCCCCTTTATTTTCTGAGAACCTCTCACTTTTGAAGTTTTTATTTCTCCCAGGTCAACCAAGCTGATATTCTCTCTCAGCCTGGAGTCCCAGCCTAGAACTTCCAACCTGCCTCACTTCAAGTCTTGCCCCTCTCTTTGCCACTAGCTCAAACCAAATCGGTTAGAAAAGACGTATTCTACTAGCTTTCATAAGAAGAAAGCAAAACTTAAAAAAGTCTTTGGTTAGAAGTTGAAAAGACGGAGATTTACCAAAAAAGGACATAAAGGGCAATTGTGGCTTATTTAGGAACAGCCAAACCTACCGGCTTTCACGTGTAATGTTGTCCCTTGCCCAAAGGTGAGTTTGTCACTGAAGCCAGAGCTACACTCTAACCTTGCACTTTACAAAAACTCCCAACCTGCCCTCCAGCAACCTGATCTACTTATAATAACTGATATTTATGGATGGCTTACTCTGTGCTGACCCCTGTGCAAGGCCCTGTGTAGGTACAGAGTCTTTTAACCTCATGACAATTCAGTGAGGTAGGTACCATTGTTGTCCCCACTTTACAGATGAGAAAAATGAGTCATGAAGAGATCAGGTCACCTGCTTAATGCCACACATCCAGTAAATAGCACAATTAGGATTTCCCCAGGCAGTTGGATGCCAAAATTTATGTTCTTAACCATTATGCTATCCCTTTTAGTAGGCTTCCTTGTTCTATTTTGGGTTCTCCTTTAAAAAGTATACACCAGAAATGCTGACAAAATAGTTAGCTCAGTGACCCTAATAAGTGTACCCTGAGCTGGTTCTCCCGAAAGGCCTACATTACATAACTTAACATTAAAACTGGTTTAATATTTACACACACTCTCGGGGTTTTGGCACTGCAGTGGACACTTCCTGTCTGTTCGTGCAACACGTGTCTCACATTTACAGCTGCAAAGGACCTTCTCCCCGGAGAGTCTTATCGGGTTAACGCGTGGAAGCTCATTTAGAAATTCATTAGTGCCTACACCAAGGACGTCTGTCCCGAAGCCCCTTGACTTTCTCGTACAACTTCCCTTCCTCTCCCCGAGCTTTGCCAAGCCTGGAGCTCCAGGGCTGCCCCGGGAGCTATCTGCAGCCAAAGCCACAACACACACTGACTGCTGGGGACAGTCTGGTAGCACAGAGCACAGTTTGGGAAAGGGTAGGTGGTGTCTAAGATGCTTCTGAAGACCCTTTGAGAGAAGAAATTCTCAGGGGAGGACAGAATTAGGATGAAACTCACTCCCTCCTGTTACTTGTGGCAAATCCACCATAAAGCTGTAAACCAATGTGAGGACTGAGAGACGCAGGAATTATATGGCGAGTTTGAGTCATTCTGGATAATCCATGCCGGGGAGATGTCCTCTAGGGAGGCCACCAGGATGTATTTAAGTCCTGGGGTTCCCAGCAGCACTTGACTTATCTTTGGCTGGGGAGCGGGGGAACAGTGTTTACCTGGGGCCTATGGTGAGGTTGGTGCATGTGGACTAAGGAACCCATGACACATGATGCATATTCCCAGCTTCTCTAACTTTCAGTGCTCCCTGGGAATGGGGCTGCCTGTTTGCTCTGTGGGAAAATAGTCTCATGCTCCAACTGCCTTGCTACCCTGCACTTGGGGACCCCTTCACCTAGTTATTTTGACTGAAGGATAAGCAAGGGCTCAGCCTAGGTGGATAGGAGAAAACCACTACCCATAACTGCACATTTGAAACATTTGGGCTTAGAAAGGAGACAGTTTCTGAGCAAACAGCATAGACAGGTTTGAAAGTTAATTTGAAGACTCACTTGGTTTTACTGCCAGACTTGTCCCCAATCCCCAGATCAGGTTACGGTTGTTGCCAGTATTACACAGTCAATGAAAGCTTTACAGAAACCGACCAGGCCAACGTGCACCAGGAAATCCCTCTCAATCCCCAAATCCAGAGGCATGCTCCTCCAGCTGGGAGCCTGGCCAGAGAGGCACCGTGGTCAGTTCACAGCATGGCCAGGATGCAAATGCCCTTCTGAGGTTAAATAATTCATCCTTCCAACCCCAGATGGACCTGCCCCCTGACCAGGCCGGCAAGGAGAGGCTCCATCCTGACAAAGCCCCTACAGTTGGGCTCCCCCACTCCTCACGTCCAACACGACTGGGCTTTCTGACCCAAGGAGTTAAGAGAGAAAGGCCGAGCATCTGTTTTACTCCGATTCATTTGTTCCTGTGCCAATTATTTATGTGCCCATTTTCACATGTACGCATGGCATGCATAAACACTGTGCAATCGTTAGGATTAATGATTAGAATTAACAACAAATAAAACTGGGTGGAGAAAACAGCCCCCAAATGAAACTCAGTGCTATGGTCACCTTCGGAAATCAGAGCATTCGTTATGGATTCAGCAGGGATACTCACGGGGTTTGACCATTAACCTTGTTCCCCCTCCAAATGTGAGCTTGTCGCCTGCATTATTATTCACACAGTGATCTTCAGCTCAGCAAAAACCTTCTAGCAACCGAACTAAGTTTTCCCTAAAGATCTTCTGGAAGGAACGATACAGTGAGCAGAGAGAATGTTAAATAATTGTCACAGTAATAACCTGGCACAGAATCCTAATACCACCTTGGATTCACGACTGTTCCTAAACTGGGTAAATGAGGATATTCTTCCTGAATATCCTAAAGAAGGAGTTTTCCTGCATAAGCCCAGAACACTGGCTGCCAAAATCCTAGCGCATCCTCTGGTGTTTTAGATAATAATTCTCCAGGGGTTCTGAAGATTATATATTTGTCCTACTCATTTGGACAGAGTAGGAATAGCTCGTGCCCAGGCACCAAAGCCCAATCAGCCAGGGGTCCTGTCATCACAGCGGGAGAGATTGAGGGCAGCTGCCCCCTCCCACCTGGTGGGAGGTCAGACTGTTGGCCTCAGTGGGTGTTGGCTCACCCACTGAGGGTGCTGGAGCCAGACACCGCTGACTGAGGTCCAGCTTCTGGAACATCTAAGAGGATTCCCGCCTTTTCTCATTCTCGGAACTAGAGGTTGTTGCAGGCACTGGTCTGCCTGAGAGGGACCTCCTGACTCCAGATCCAGACCTTTCCATCCCCTGCTTACACAGTCACCAGGAAAAAGACTTTCACCACGTTCTGCCTTTGTCCTAGTGGAGACTTTTCCATTCTCACTGCCCCCTTCCTGGGAGACAGCACAACTCAAGGACTAACCGGAAGCCATTCTCTGACAGGTAGCTTTCCCTGTCCTGTCTAGGGGCTCCTGGGGTGCCTGTCCCAATTCTGAGCTAGCCCGAAGGAAAATCTGGGGAGCAAACTCCCTGACACCACCGCTGAGTGTGCGGCATGGTCTTCCCCTCTCCCCGCTGCCTCCCGGCTGCCCGGAGGACCAGGGCTTAACAAGCGACAATTAGGGATGGACCACTACAGAGGGAAAAGAAGGAACATGCTGGCAATGTGGCAGCTCGTGAATGTGCCCCTCCGATTTAGTCAGAGTGGTTCCCCTCCTAGAGATTATCTTCCCGTGGGCAGGTCCCTCCTTCCCACACCTGTTACAGAGTGTCTCCTTCCTTGCTATTTTGCTATTTGTCTCATAGCCAAGCCTTGTTGATTTTTTAAAAGCTGTATAATTTCTCAAATTCTCCCTTTAAAATTAAGCCCGCTGACACCTGTGCTTGGCTTCCTGGCTAAGAAACAATTTGTTTCATGTACGCAAGTCTGTTTTCAGTGGTGCGTTCACGGTGTCTGATTTATGGAGATGAGGTACAGGCGTGGGCATGGGGTAGCATTTAGGGGAAGAATGCGTCCAGCTTGTCTGGAGCAGAGCGTTTGTGAAAAGGAATTGCTGAAAATGAATTTGGAGAACAGAGAGGTCCATATTTTAGAGAGCCTGAAGTGACAAGCTAGGAAACGACAAGATGGTTTCTCAAAATACGAACACCCAGGTGAAATCGGACAGGGGAGAGAGGACTAAAGAGCGGTAGGAACGTGAGTAAAAAATGTGGAACGATATTACAGTTTTGAAATAATAAAGGATACAGAATTCCTATGTTTAGAAGAGTCTTTCAAGGTCTTTAGCTAACACATATTTTTTAATGATAATACACTTCTTATGAAATTGGTGGTAAGTCCATCCTCAGAGCTCTCCTTCACCCCTCCTGTCCGGACTACAGGGCCCCAGAGTTGCCTCTTCAGATAGCAGCCATTTTTGCTTCCATAGGCCGTAACGAGTATTCCCCTTATTTTACCATTCCTTGCCCTTCAAACACTAACAGCTTTTAAAATAAAGTCCGTCTTGCCTGTAATACTCACTCGTTAAGACCTGCAGCCTGGTTCCTGATCCAAAGACATACTTGTAGTTTCCTGAGGAAGTCACAGTGTTCTGTGGCTCTACATAAACCGGTGGAAGGTCACCATTTCCTGGAATAGCTTTGCTGTCTATCGGTAGGACAGCACATGCACTTTTCCTGTTGGAAGGTCTTAGCCTCATGTTTTTCTGAAAGGAACTTATTTGGGATACTATCTCAGTTCTCCTAGAAAGTCTTCTCTGCTTCGATTAGGTCTGAGGTTGCCAAACTTCCTCAATCGCATGCTATGTTTTTCTTAAGTGTTTTTAAGTAAAGAGTCTGTCTTAATGAACATATAGGATTTTAACATCTAAATGATTATTGAATCTTCAAAGAACTCCCTTTAGGACTATTTAGGACTACTTCATGAGCCACTCAAGCACACCAAGGCTATCGCTATACTCACACCTCGTTTGGGAACCAAAATAGTACCATTAACTAGCTTGAGTCCCTTCTTTATTTATGTCATGGCTCTGAAAGGTTTTTTGGTTCTTCACAAAAATGAAATCCACCTTCAAAGATCAAGCCATTATAGATGCTACAAAAAGAGGCAGAATCAAAGAAGAGGTGAGCAGTGGACAGTGGGTTGGACTGAAGTCTGAGCCACTTTAAGCTGGGCCACTCATTTAATTGTATAATCTCTTAACAAACCTGCTCGTTATGTTATTGTCACACCTGGTGCAGGCACAGAGGACTGCAGATGCAACACCACTGAAGTCTGAGATGACAGGCATTTCTGCAAGCGGCGTGCCTGCCTGGAAAGCACCTCAGTTTCTAGAACTCTAACGGGGGGAAAAAAAAGCAAAAACAAAAACCACTGAACTCTGCAAGTGTGGATATAGTCTGTAAATTTTCAGCATTGCTTTCCATAATTCATCTCTATTACCCTTTCCCTGACAGCTTCACAGCACAGGTAACACATTCTGCTTTACCGCAGATAATTCAGTGGAGGTGGGGAGGCTTCCAAGGTACTGGTATTTTCTGTTCCTTCTATAGGGTCAACTCAGCAAGCCGAGGTAAAGGGGTGAAGTCCATGTGGGGAACTACTTTGTCCCTGGTGTGAAGAACAGGGCTGTGTCCTGTCTCCAGAGAAATTTTATTATTCTGCTATTCTCCCAGAAGAGGAAAGTCGTGAGAAGCTTGTAGCTCCTGCTGCCCTCCCCTCATGAGAGTCATCAGTCCACTTGCTAGGTTTTCCAGCTCTACCGGATGACGTGGACAAAAACTCAACTGGATCCTTGTCACTCGTCTGTTAAAGACACGCTTTCTTGGCTACACACTGCTGCTTCGATAGCATCCCTTTCATTGGTTTGTTTCTGTCTCCATCATAAAGCTTTCTCTTATCTCTGACTCTTTCCCAAAGCCTCAAGGTGCTTTGTGGACCTTTGAAAAACACTGATTGCAGCATTAATACAATTCATCAAACTGCCCATAGACCTGATAACCAAATCTAGCCTCGAGGGAAACATGTTTTCATATCTTGCTCACAGTTAACAACTGCATGCCAAATGAATCAATAAACTTCAGCTGTGTTTCAACAGGTCCCATTGGGTTTCTTTTCAGAAACAATAATTCGTTATCCACAAGAACTCACCGGGCGTGACCAACAGCATGGTGCCTTTGCCAAAGCTGAGTTTGTAGCCGGTATCTGAGTCCCACAGTGCGTTTTCCCTAAACAGAAACCCCTTGCAGTTGCCACTCTGCCTTTCCTCCTCATCTGAGCCTCTGTGAAATCTACTGTCTAAAAATCAATCACACAGCAGTCACACAGACCAGGGTCATCCGGAGCCCTCTTCCATGTGACCATGCTGAGAAGGTCACCCACTCAGCACTGTGAGGTAGGCAATCATTTCTGAGGAGTGCTATCCTGGGGAGGGGACCATGTTACATGCTCTGTTTTCCTATGTCCAGCAGAGGGAAGTGCCCGACTGGGCTGAGGACAGCCAGAAGCATGACCAGGAGCAATTCTGTGTGTTCCTAGTTAGTTGAAGGGCGAAAAGACACCACCAAGGAAGTAGATGGTAAATGTCTTCTCATTCACTCAGGTTTGTACTTTAGTTGCACTCACTAATTTAGTCTTTGAGACCCCAGCACTTACTTGGTTTAACAGAGAGTGTTGTGCCTTTTCCAAAGGTGAGCTTTGCTTGGTTTCCTCCAGAATACACACAGTCATATGGGGCCTTACAATAATCAGTGGGTGGGGAGACTGCGGGAGAGACTGCGCAAGTGAGGTCACCTTTCCCTTTAGTGGAAGTCTCACCACCTTGCAGCCTTAGCTCCCAGCTACTTGCTAGAGTCAGGACATTTCTCTAAAAATAGCAGCAGCTGGCCGTGCAGATAGATCTGAGCTTGATCTTAAACCACCAGGTTTGCTTCCAGAACACTGGGTGCTGACGGCTTGCTCATGCCTGAGACACGTGGGATGACTGCAAGATCAGGCAGAGACATGGTCCCTGGAGCAGGGGTCAGCGTTAGGGGGCCAGGCAGCGTGCCGCTTTCAGAGGTATAGTTCTTAAACAGAATGACGACAACAACAGTAACAGCAACACAAATCCAACAGAGAACAAACACCCCAAAACACAACAAAATTGCTGATGGTACGCTTCTTGGAGAGGAGGGGTTCTTACTGAGAAAATAAAACAATTTCTGAGTTGTTAGGTCATCGAGCTCTGTCTTATTGCAGAATATGGGTTTTGCATATTAGCATTAGGATTTTTATATATCCAGAGCCAGTGAAGAAGCCAGTGAAAATTTTTACTCCTTCATGACCTAATTCTTAAGATTGCTGGAATTCATCAACTAACAGACATCCACCAGCTTGGGCACAAAGAAACTAGGCACATCGATCGTCTTGGGAGTAACACTGTCTTAATTCCACTAAAACTACACAGAATGGCACTGCCACTCACTCAGAGATCAGCTTTTGAGATGCCCCCACTCTCCTCACTTACTTGATTTTACTGTCAGTCTGGTCCCTGCTCCAAAGCGTAGGTCATTGTTATTATTGCCACAGCAATACACCCTCTAACAAAAACCTCCTTGGGACGCTTTGCAGGGCAAGCTCCCAGCACGGCAGACACAAGAGGGAGAAGCGCCAACTAATACCACAAAACCCGACAGTCCCATTCTCCTCTTTCTACAGCGATGAGGCCATTCGGTCATGCTTTTTAAGGCTGTAAAAGTGGGCACTTCTCAATGCACTGTGCACAGCCAGTCTAGGCCCCGAATGGCACTGTGAGACAGACATATATTCAGCTTTCAAACAGGTTCCCGAAATGTGTAGAAACGCACCCCACAAACAAATCATGCCCAAACACACTGTTTGTCTTCAGACACCACAGGTGTGAGGTACTGCCCGGTGGCATGCTCCAGAACTTCTATAATTTGCATCTTAATTACAGGTTCAAAACAACCAAAGTACTCATCTATGTAATTTCATGAAAATGCCACGCAGCCGTTTTGAACTTGGTAAATAGTGCAACGTGGCCGTGCTTTTGGGGAGAGGGGTGGCGTCTGATTATGTTTCCAGAGGGTCAAGGTTCTGCTTTTACTCTGCCAAGGGCCCAACAAAACGACTCCTCACGGAAGCTGAGCGTGTGGGGTGTTAAGCGAGTTTCCTGAGAGTCACTCTACGACATTAGGTCGCTGCAGCCCATTTCCTCCCACTTACACGTATCAGCCTCGAAAAGTTATCAGAATAAGCAGGACTCTTTCTATGAGAGTGGTTTTAATTCTGCTGCCCACAGTGACAAAGTCCTGACGGTAAATTAACTCCCAAACCCGCTGTTCCAAAGGAAACACAGAGCAACGACAACTGAAGAAGCTGCCGAAGCAGGGAGAAGTCTGTTTGCACAGGTGGAAAGGAGAGCTTCGGTCACAGAAATGAAAGTAGCACAAGTTCTGACTGAAGGCCCTGAGGTGTCCTCGGCGAGATCACCTCCCACTGTAAGGAAGGAAGGACGGAAGGGCGACATCCAGCTGGGATAACCGCATTGTAGCACATTTAAAGGAACATGTCGTTAAGCTACATCACGGTTCCTAGTACCTACCAGACGTGACCTGAAGTCTCGTTCCAGTCCCAAAGACGAGGTCCCTGGCACTGCCAGTGGTTACACAGTGAGATGCTCCCTAACAGAAACCTGGTGCTTGAATTTCCATCTGGTCTCCACTCCTTTACTCAGAGCTCTCTCCTCACGACCTCTTCCCAGATGGGCAGCCGGGTGAGGCCTCAGGGGTGCATTTCCATTGCTCAGACGCTGCAGTGATAACCCTACAAGGGCAGCAGGGCTCTGGCCAGATACTAACTTGGCTAACACTACCTGTTGGTGGCCCTCTTTGACCTTGACCGATCATAAGGTGCTGGCTAGTTCATTAAAGCCATGGAGTGGTCAAGTTCAACTCTGCAGACATTGGGAATTGAGCGCTTTGTCGTTTCCCTTTCTCGGTTTTACGTTAATGTTAATGGATCTCTCTTGTCAGGCCTGATGAGTGATGGGGCTCAGAAGTCCAATGATTAATAACAGTTCTACCTTGGAGTCCCTAAGTCAGGCAGAGAAGGGGGCAGGAGGACAGAAAAGGAGAAATAGTCAAGCCTCTATCTACCCAGCCATTTCCACCATTCCTATGAAAGCCACTGTCTTTGCGAAGGTGCTGCAGGCAAAGGGCCTGCATGTTTGTGCCCCAGTCCGGAGGGTATCCTTTGCTGCCAGAGTCCAGAGCTCCCAGTAACAGCCTTGTTGTCAAAAAACAGTCACATAAGCACCCAGGAGCCCTCTAAAGCGCAGGCTGTATCACCTCCCTCATCTACACGATTCAAAACCTGCTGTGTGCTTAGGACAGTGCTGGCGACAGCAGTGGTACCAAAGGCTCACCGGAAGGGTTTAGAAATGTCCCCATGGGGACTGCATTTAGTTCCCATGTCCCCTGGCAGGTGCACTTACAGGGCTGGATGATGAGCTGGGTCCCTCTCCCAAAGGTGAGTACGTTAGTACCTCCTCCTGTATTCACACCCTGGCACAACCCTTTGCATAAATCTCTCTGCCAGGGACTCAGGCCCTGAACCTTTCAGGACCATTACAGCCACTCTTAAGCCCATGAGTACCAGGGAGAGCTCATAGCCCTGGCTGGGGCTGCCAGTCATTTCTGTCCCTCTCTTGGTGTGTCGTGAAAGCTCAAAACACACATAACCAAGGCAAGGAGCTTCCAGCAGCGTCAATGTGGACTTCTTTAGGAGAGTTGAGCATGGCCACAAAACTCTCCCCCTCACATAGGGAGGATGGGTAGGACGGAGGCCTTAGTCACAACTACTTAAAAGGGCACGAAAAGGCGCGATGCTTTGTATATCTGGGACCCAAAACAGGACAAGCCGAACATCAGACGAGAACACACAACAGGAAAACACAGGAGGTCTCTCTTTCCTCTGGGACTTACTGGGCTTCACTGCTAAACGAGTCCCGGTCCCGAAAGTCAGCTTGTTTGCGCCGCCCTGTTCCCACTGCTGTCAGCAGCTTTACAGAAACAGGGCAGACACCTGTCACCAGTGTCACATCACCAGCCCGTCAGCCCTGGCTTTCCCCTGACACTGACCCAGAAATGCCCTAAACCAAGCAACGTGGATCTTTTCTCACACTTCTCCAAGTCACCAGCTTTCCAAGTCACCATATCTGAGCTCAAGAACACAGACCAAGGTTTCCATTTTATGAATCAAGACACCCCAACAGCAAGCAGTGTGGTCCTCAGAGATGTTGACATTGAAAAATTTTTTATGATTCTATTTTAAAGCTGTGGGTCACACCAGTTAATTGGTGTGATAAACTCTTTCAGCGACAATACATGGAAATCCGTAAGAGAATCACACTAATAAAGTGCTTATGTTGCACTGAAATTTACTTTTTCTTTCTTTAGAATCACATATTCCTAAACCAGAAAGAGCCTATTCAACACGCAGTGAAACTCATGAGGGTTGCGATGAGGGTGGGCGGGAATGAGTTTTATACTCACAAGGTTGGACTCTCAACGTGGTTCCTGAGCCAAAGATCAGCTTGCTTCTGTCGTTCACACAGCATCAAACTCCTCTACAAAAACAGCACGTGGGTGTGGGTGTGTGTGGCATGGACTGGGGCGAGTGACTTGGCCCTGGAAACTGAAGACTGTTGCATTTTGCACTAAGGACTTGCTGGTATTTGGCCAAGAAGCCAAGGACACTGTAATAATTATAGAAACTTCTAAAGGTGAAAAAGTCGGTTGCGTATGGAATTTGGCTTGTGCGTGCTCTTTGCTTCTTGGACTAGAATAAATGCTACAACTTTTCTCTCAAAGAAATATTCCGAAGGTTTAGGGCATCTTTTTTTTTTTTTTTTTTTTTCAGGACTTTTCTAGCCCTTTACCTAGAATTTTCTTTCATCACATTAACCCTAATCACCCCCCCCTCCCCCAAACACTTCTCTGCTGTGATGTCCTCCGATTTCAAAACCCATAGCAACTACCCACCACTAAAAGTTTCTGAAAGTGCTGCTTGGAACCGAACGAACTCATTTTGGCTGGTTACCACATATCTTCAAATATTCGGGGCTCTGAGTTGGTTTAGAGCCGCTCTGGGGAAAGGATTCTGAGACTGAGCTGCTGTTAGCAGCGCAGCAGAGCACGGAGTTTCCCTCGGGTGTATTCCGTTTTCACCTGGCGCAGCTTCCTACGCACTTCTGGCCACTATGGCATCCGTGACAGGCAGCGGCCCGACTACTGCTGAGTCCTCAGATCCCGCAGCTCAGGCTCGCTGCCGTCTTGCTTTGGAACTTCGGGAGCTCCCCGTCCCCAGACACAGAGTGGGAAGAGCACCACTTTCCTATTCGGTCCAAACAGAGCAGGAGAAAGAGGCTTGGATATCTAAGGGTGCCTTAGCTGGCCTCGCGGGGAGGCTGTAACTCTCACCGTAAGAGCCTGAGCTAACCAAAGCCTCATACTCCACTTACATTTCTAATGCAGAAGAAAACAAGACTCCGCCAGGTAACTGAGTGGTTCAGATGGCTGGGAAATCCAGACTTGGACAGATTCCACCCCTCCAGCGCTTACTCTTTCGGTATGCTTTTCTTTCCATTTGGGAAGGTTGTCTTTGGTTGCAAAGTGAACGTATTCAAATGTTCCGTAGCTTTTAATTTTAGGAGCAAAAAATTTATTTGCCCCACGTTTTTCACATTATTGTGCTCTGCGCATGCATAGCCACTCTGTCTATTGGCCTGCCTGCCTGTCTCTCAGACAGAGTTGTTTTCAACAGTTAATTCTGCGTCTCACCCAAATGCAGATGTGCTGCCGCACTGATAAACGCCACTGAAACCCCTCCTCCGCCCACCCTGTTTTCCAAGTTTGAATCTTCCTTTTTGGATCAGTACTTAGCCTCTCATTGAGTCAGCCCCACCCAGAACATCAGCTCTTAGCACCTTTTCAGATGCCTTTGCCATCTGCAAAGAGAGACGCACACGGACTAGTTCTGTAAAATTATAACTCCTGGCATTCTGTCTGCCTGCCTCTCTGGATCTTCTAGTTTGCTTGGCTCCTCGAGAACCTATGTTTTTAACATTTCTTCCAAACACTTAACAGTATTCTGAGTTAAAATGATCATACATGGTAAAAAAATGAAGATGCAGTCACTCTGTCTGAATTCTCTTCACGTGTCACATTATCACATAATGGCAGCAGCAAAAACAGAATTGCAAGTCATATTTTCTAGTTTTGAATTAAATATTCAAGACCGGAGTTTGCCCAGAAGCTCAGATATTTGGCTAACACCCACCTCTAACAGTTATAAGAAAGGCCAGATGGACGTTCTTGCTAAGTCTGCACGGTCTGGTATGACCCCCGGAATTTTATACAGGCAACCTGGAAACCGAAGAAATGGTTTCCTGACCAAGCCTGACATACTTACTGGGTGTGATGGTAAGTCTGCTTCCGGTCTCAAAGATTAGTTTCTCGTTTCCATAGCTAGACGCACAGTGTTCTAAGTCATTGCAAAAACCACTGCTCCGAATTCTCCAAACTCTACTACAAGCTCCCCCACCTCGTTTCTTGTGACCCCCTCCTCGAAATGCTTCTACAATGTCAAAGCCACCAGTGACCCCTTCATGTCATTTCCTGTTGGAACAACTGAGAGAAAGAGAGATAAAAGGCTATATAATTAGAAGAGGCTTGACAGATGAGAACTGTTTTGATTTTCCTGCCAACTTTTTCTTCAGAGAGAACAAAAACCCTCTTTCTCCCTCCAGGTGCTGGGAGAATTCCCTCAGGTCTAAACGCAGGCGTGAGTCTGGAGTCCCCTGCCGACTCTCATCCTCTCACGCCATCCATATTCCCATCCCACATTCCCCTTCCCTCTGAAGTGCCTCCTGTCCCTTTTCTCGCCTTCTGGTCCATTTTCTCTCAGCTGTGCCTCCATTCTCTGCTCCTGTGGCCTGTGCCACAAAGGGCCAGATGTCTCTGGTCAGTGCAGATGTGAGGGGTGAGCTAGGGGATGGCCATGCCTGCAGACGACATTTTGTCCCCCTCCTCCCAGGGATTTTCAGGCAGGAAAAGAAAAACCTGTCACGCCGTCAATAATTCGATCACTCTAGGGGTGGGTGGGAGAGGCTCTTTGCTATATTTCGGATAAATTTACACAGAAAAGCAGAGAAATAGAATAAAAGACTTTTGATGATTCTTCCTGGAGTTTAAAGGGTTTGCACAACACAATGGTGGTAGAAAATTTTCTTTGACTTACTTGGAATGACTGTCAAACTTGTCCCTCTCCCAAAATAGAGCTTCTGGGTACCAGTGTTACACTGTGATAGGAAGCTCAGCAAAAACCGGGCAGAAGGGAGAGCCATGCTTACGCCCCCCTCCCCCCACCTGTACACACACACCGACCGACAGACATGCAGACAGACTGCTTTTGCCCCCTGCGCCGGTGCAGGAGCAAGGGCGTTAGTGGAAGGAACTTGAGGGCTGAGAGCAGCTGGGACCCGGTGCGGCTGCAGGGACTGAGTCCTCCTGAGAGGGGATTAGAGAGGGCGGATGTGCAGCTTCTGCAACTCGCTGCTTAATTAAAGGTGTAGGCCCGTTTGTTTGATTTCTGGGCATTTAAAAAATTCTTTTCTTTTAAGATCTAATTTCTCTCCTGATGATCATACGATTTTGAAGTGCATTTTAATTAGGTGCCTTTATTACCCTTTTTCACACTGGGAAGGATTTTATTTCTTTGTGAAATTTCTGGAATAACTCATTGTCTCCAGATCGATCCAATAAGAGGCTCTGATCAGCTTGCTCCTCTCCAACCTGCCTCATTTCCCTAACACCCCCGTTACGCCATTGTCCATTCTGCCCCACACCTTGACCCCCACGTGCAGAGAATGTGGCGGGGAGAGGAGAATGCAGGTTGGTGATTTGTTTTTCAAGTTACCACTTTCCAGTCCCAAGCTGTCTACGCTACCTTTTAAGGATCAACCCCCCCTTTGCCATTCTTGACCTTCTTTTCTGGTCAGAGCTAATATAGCTTGATCCCCCAGCTTTGTGTGCTCAACCACATGCCACCTCCACAGCCACTGCAGCCCCATGCATGTGACCATTAGCTTGTCCCCACTCCATATTTCGCAGGCGCAGTCACGGGGAGACTTACTTGGAATAATTGATAAG
Source organism: Anoura caudifer (assembly GCA_004027475.1). Classification (NCBI taxonomy): domain Eukaryota; kingdom Metazoa; phylum Chordata; class Mammalia; order Chiroptera; family Phyllostomidae; genus Anoura; species Anoura caudifer. The sequence goes on along the minus strand of PVKU01001936.1, from coordinate 76,503 downwards.
CTTGTCCCCTGCCCAAACTTCAACTGTTGTAGTTGTCACACAGCCACCCAACCCTTTACAATAACTGACAGGTGACTCTTAGAGATCTTAGACCCCAGTCTTTCTTGATGCCACTTCAAAGCACCTGAGGTTGCTATGGGATAGGGTCTGCGAGTGGGGAGCCAGCTCCCCAAGGGTGACATGAACCTTGCTGGGAGTGACTGCTCCTCCACCGTGGTGTCATTACAATTTCTGACATGCAGCAGGTTTTAAAAGCATCAGTGAGCTCCCTGGTCTCCTCCTCCTTTATCTACTATTCCCCCATGCACACGACATCCCAATCTGCATTCCATCTCCATCTCCAAGCACTTGCTTGGTGACGCCAGGTCCTCAGGCACCATTGATCCGCCTTCTCGGAGACAGCGTATGTTCACTGGCACTCTGTGATTAAGGAACTGGGAATGCCAGGCTCTCAGAGGGTGAGATCTGGGCTCCCTGCTCCTTATTTCTGGTCAATATGTTGTTCTCGTTTGCCTGGCTAATGAAGAGCTGACCTTTCTAAGTGGATGCATTTTGTTGCAGTGACAACTGCCAGACAGCTAACAATACAAGCAGAGCTCTCAAGGCAGATCCGGCCTTTCCCATCCCTTTGGCAAATTTCAGTCAAAGAGATCCCAGGCTCAAAAGTCAACCTCTCAGCTTTGGCTCCCGCTTTACTGGGTTTGGAGAAACTCAGCAAAATCTGGGCAACATTTGTCCAACCTGTCCCTTGCTCATTAGAAGCAGGCTTTCCTCGGAGGCACCTCACACATCCAAAATGGTCGTAACAAGCCAACATCCAGAAGCACGGCACATTCTAGCTCCCCACCCACCTGGTGGGCAGTGATGCCGCCGCGCAGTGGAGCAGATGGGCAGTGAGGACAGACCACCCCCTCCACACACGCAGCATAGGGACCGTGCTGCCTGCCTGATCGACTCTGCCAGTACAGGGACCGGCCTCTCCCCACTTTGGCATGGGGTAAAACCCTGCCCTCGATGGACAGCCTAGGAAAACAGAGTGCCCCGCAATCACTGTCGGAGCCATGACACTTCCCTGGGTACCCGCCTCTCCATCTCAGTCTAATGAAGCTGCAGTGAAAGTTATATCCCTGCTTTTTAACGCCCTACCTCCTTCCTGCCTCTCATTTCTTTCATTTATCGTTTCTGAACACCCACAGGGCTCCAGACTCTCCTTGATCTATTTCCATCTGACTCCATTAGAATCCCTGCAAGAAAGAGCCAAAAGCCTAAAATGCAAAAAGACACCGGGAGACACTGTCAATTTGGGTCTCTCTGGCTCGCCTGGCTTCATGGTTAACCGCGTCCCCTTTCCAAATACCAGCTTCTCCGAGCTGCCAGGCTTCTTCCTGAGCAGGGCATTTTACAACGACTGACAGGAGGAACTTTATGAATCTTAGAAAAAAACAGTCAGTTTCTCTCTCTTCCCTGCGGGGTGCAGCCACAAATACACTAAAGCCAAATCTTTCTATCTGTTCTAATTATCAGCAGGGATACAAGTCGCCACGAGGAGAAAGGTATTAAGCCTTCTATCTGAAACTCTTTGGAATGAATTGTAATCTCTTGCCTGGTGGTTTAAGAGCTGGAAATGAACACAGTGGATGCGTTATTTCTTTCCATCTTTTCCTCCCCCGTCTTTCTTTCTTTGTATCTACAGGTGCAGCACGGGACAGGCAGGGAACATGGAAGGATTTGAAATAAGACCTCAGATTCCCATTCAGTTTTCATTTTCTCCCTCTCCACTTTCATTTAAAACCCATTCTGAACCGAATGCCACCTACGTATTCAAACTCTGCTCTCAATTATCCCTCTCCACTGTGGATACTGGTGGAAATGGCCTCAGCTGGGCCAGGGTTGATATAAGGAAGAATTTTCTGATACAAAATGATACTAAATGTTAGAATGGGTTACTTGGGGAAGTAGGTTGTAAAGGTGACCTCCCACCTCTAAAGTTGGTCATCATCTCCAGAGAAGGCACTGAAAGCAGCAAAGATTCTTTTCTATCTTTTCAGGGTCAAGGTCAGCTTTACTTAAAAACAGGAGGATAGGGGTGATGGCTTAGGGTCCAAAAGGGAATTACTAATATTGAGATTAAAGAAGGTAACCTAAAGAAGGTTAACTAGCAAACTTGGAGGCTACTAGTTAATCTCAAGCAAGAGCTGGTTCCCAGACAACATGCATTTCTTTCAAACCTGACACCAGGGGCGAAATTCCAGAATTTCCGCTATGCCACTACACTTACTTGGATGGACAGTCAAGATGGTCCCCTGTCCAAATGTCAGCTTTCCATAGCCGCCACCACCAGAGTTAACACTGTAACAGAGGCCTTTACAAGAACCCCAGGGGACTGCTGAGGCTCAGAGGCATCTTCCTCTTTCCTTCTGGGGAGAAGAAACTCACCCCAAGGGATCTGGATTCGTGAGGCTGAGTTTCTTCCCACTGGAGGTGGGAGGACCATCTCCATGCCTGGTCCTGGGACACTGGCCTGCTGTACCCCCTGCCTGCCACCTCTCCCACCTTCCTCTGTTTTCCACCCGAGGCTCACAAATTTCTCATGTTCAGCATCTCTCTTTCTAAAGGTCTCATTTCCATTTTACAGCATCACTTTCAGGACAATTTCTCTGATCAGTTTTCAAGTCATGTCCTCCCTCCCTTTGAGGAGTCACACATTTCTGATGACAATGAATTGATTACAAGAAGACAGGAGGAGAGCGTTCAGCTTTGAGGGAGGCTGACTACAATTGGATGCTGTTCAGGCTCCAACCTCATGAAACAATGTCTCCAGAACTCCGCTTCATGCCCCAGCGTAAGAAGTGAAAAGGCTGGGCACATTTGACATAGCCTTTTTTTCACAGAGTGGCTTTTCTATCGCTTTTGAACTTGGTGAAATGTTAGTGGTATTTCACAGAAAGTTTGCACCCAAACTGTGTTATGGTGATGAACTCCCCTGGGCTGTTTTGGGTTTAGCAAAGGAAGACCTGTGTCTTAGGAAACCTTTTCAAACCCAGGCAAACTGGGACAGCTGGTCACCCTACAGTCTCAGGAGAGGTGTCCTGACCTCACAGAGCAGCCACAGTGGTGGAGTTAAGTGAGGCTTCTGCTAGAGTAGGTTTCTGCTTATTTACTTGAGGTTGCTGTAAATTTCACCCTTGGACCAAACACAGCTCCCGCTGCTGATAGTCACAACCACAGGAAGCCTGGGGCTTCCCCGGTCCAGGGCTGGGTCTGGTGGATGCCACAAAAGGTGTAAGAAGCAAAATCGAGGCAGTGTCATTTTTGGCACAATGGTGATCAAACCATATCCCCAAAACACATGAAAACCAAATATTTAGCTCTTCGGTTGCATTCAACTTTTAAACTCTACCTGCGTTGGCTGAATTTCTGCTAGTGACTCTGGTCATCTCTGTAAGGAACCACTTACCAGCAAATGGCCAACGCTTTAGCCTGCTTATTAACATGAAAAGGGTGAGAGAAAAAGGCTATTATTTAGCAACAAAGACATGCCTGTCTGCTTTAAGCAAGGCAGGCAGGGATTCAAGCCACTCTTCCTGTCTCTTCCCTGTTTTACAACATCGCAGCTTAAAGAGTTCCTCACACCCTAATCAGGACCCAAGCCAACTCAGATGCCTGCCCTTAGCAGAAACCCTCAGACAGCACCACCGAATTGCGGTGGCAACAATCTCTGTGTTCTGCTGGTTGAGGGAAAACAGATTTTAACCATGGGTCCCTTGGCCTCATGGGTGCCTTGAAGCCCCTGCCTATGAAGAGTCCATTGCATGGAAAATCTGGCATATAATTACTGTTCAGAGCTTTGGAAAGCTGCTTGCCCTGCACAGATACTTCCTTTGCATGATTAGGCTGCCATACTCCCTGCCCTCTTGTCCACACTTTAAAGTGTAGAGGCCAACCAAGTACTGAGAGGGGCTCCTAGCTTCTCTGTGCATTCTGGCACGTTTCTAGCAAGACACCAAAGATAGAACCTCCTGTATAGTCTCTAGCCCACGCTGCCCACCCTCTGAAAGCAACGTCCTGTCCTTGAATCTCCAGGACGTTCCGTATGCATTCCCTTGAAGCTTTAATTAGATAGAACCTCAGAGACTGCTGAATGCATGGGATTTAACAATGTTATGTATTATTCATTGTTTCTGTTGTTGCAGACGTGCGCCGATTTTGTTCCCTGCTGAGCAAGGCACTCGTGTGCATGACAACTTCATGGCTAACCACTCTGCGTGTTCTTCAGGCAGAGCCTATCCCAGAACATTCCAAAGCCCTGCTACCAGGCTGCATTAACTCCTTCGGTGCCACCTGCACCGCATCACCCCCCTGCACTCTTCAAGAACCCTGGGCTGTGTTTTGCAACATGCCTCTCCTGGTGCCTCATCCTCTCCTAGTCACAGAAAGCTGCAACCGGGGCACTCAGCTCCTGTCTAAAGGAGACTGCGGTCCCTCAACAGGTTTTCCTCCTTCCCGCTTTACCCAAATTATATAACAAGTCAGTCTTCCCAGCATTATTTATAAGCACCACTCTCAGACACCTATCAGAAACAGATTTTCCAGAAGTGCCAATAGCAATTTTATAGTGCTTTAAACTTCTCCAAGTACTGACACGCATTATTACCATTACGGAAAGGTGGGTGTGTATTCGAAGGAGAGAGCGTACCTCTGTTCTCACAGCTCAGAAGACAAACGGCTTTTTTCTTTTCTGTGCCGTGGAACTAAGTGAGGTAGAGGCTCAGTCAATGATTTTGGTAACCGAGGTAAAAGTTGGGTTAAATGCTTTGCCTGAATTAACCAGACAGTTCCACCCACAGGGATCTCAGTTACTGGACTGGGGACTGAGAACAGTTCCTTTAAGAGAGATTAGATGAAGGGAAAAGAGGACAAAAATCTGTCTGTAGCACTTCCAGCATTCGTTAATAAAATTGCAGGGTCCCATTATTTTAGAGACAAATTTAGGAGAAGTTTTAGTATCCACGCGTCAGGAAGATTTATTTTTGGTCTTCTGAATTTGCATAGTCACAATATGCCAATTTCCTCTCTATCTTTTTGGCAAACATTTCCTGGCTTTAGCTGAATCCCTCAGGATCGGGTATTCAATTTTGCTCCCCGTACCAATAATTTTGTTTAAGATGGACGATAGGCATGTTTTTGGCTGAAGGTAATTTAGTCTGTGTACAATGCAGTTTTAATCTTTCTGATGGGGGCCATGTTTTCCCAACACAGAATTAGATTTGGAAACTAACCTGGGATGTTTGAGGGGAGGGTTACTAATTTAAATTAGAAGAAAGAAGTGCTTCACTCCCACCCTGTTAGCCCCTTCAAACTTACCTGGATTCACAGTTAAGAGAGTTCCTTGGCCAAATGTTAGTTTGTAGCTGCCACCTCCACTATTCTCACAGTCAGGGGGTGCTTTACAAAAACAGGAACAGGAGCTGCTCTTTGCTGGAGGGCCTTTGGGGGCAATATGGTCTTGATCTGCAGCCCCGCACTAAACTACAGGCTATTTGGTACCAAAGAAGCCCCAAGGCGGCCACTGCAGATAGAAGCAGGGCCTCCAGGAGGTGATGGAGCCCTGGTAAATGTACCCATCATTTACTTTCAAAGTTTTTATTGTTTTTCTTCTTTTTATGTCTAGGTTGCCACCTTAGTCTCAGTAATCCATCTCTTTTTCTTCTTCCCTCATTGTCTACCCCTGGCTGGCACTCAGACAGTTTCTACTTTATTGCACTTTGGAGCGTTTCCCTGCTTCTCTGAAATTGCTCACATCAACTCACTAGATTCTGGTTGACTGGAAACTGATTGCAGGAGGGGAGCAGAGTGAGGGAGCGTTTACAGGGACAAGCTCCAAGGGAGAGGATGGAGGGCCTTTTGACTTTCCCGGTCTGCCTGCTGCCTGGAAAGGAAAAGGCTGGAGGGGGCCCACGTGGCTCCTTTCATACTCACTGGGGTTGACGGTCAGCCGGGTTCCTTGCCCGAATACCAGCCTCTGGTTGGCACCCCCTGAGTTACACCGCAGCAAACAGCTTTACACAAACCTCACCCAAGGCCCCTCTCTCTCCCCCTTGAGGAGGAAGCTTGTTCTGCTCCCTGAGCACCTGACTGCTGTGGACAATGGCCTGAATCCCAAAGCCAGACAGGTGTAGGACAGTGCCTCCTTGGGGCTTCCTGTTTTCTCCTGGACAAAGTCTCCCTTAGTCTCCTTGGGAGACATGGGCCAGATTTTTAACCTCTTTGCCAGCCGAATATTTAACATCTTTATTTCACGTCATAGAATTCTAACATTTTAAAAAATCTTTCTTTCAGTCTTTTCAGAACTCCCCCTAAAAACAGCTGGGCGAAAAGAACCTTTAAATGGAGACTACACCAGTTCTCCTGAGAGAAGGTGAGCTGGCTTCCTCCTTACAATTTCTGGTTCGAATCCTAGGGTCTGCTCGTCTAGGACTTAATTCATCCGGCTAAAACCTTCTTGTACCTGCACAACTGCTTGGACTTACTTTTGTGCTCATTGCTTCTCTCCAACCAGGATATTGCCAGCTCTTGCTGCCAACAGGGAGCCCCTCTCCTAGAATGACACTTCAGGGGAACCCCACCTGCGTGCCTTTCAGTCCGAAAACAGACACAGTTTCTTTCCTCTGCTCAGGAAAATGTGATTAAAAAACAATTTCCAATTTTGCAAAGTGAAGAGGATTAGGAGAAAATCTGTTTGCCTCTGTTCTTCTCTTCCTTCCTCCCCACTCCTCTCACATAGTTTTAAACTATTTATAGAACATTCCCTCTAGGATTAGAGAAATGAGGCAAATTTCTAATCTCTTTATCTTTTTTCCTTGCTATCTATTTACCCAGTCATATATTTACAATCTAAATTTACGTTTCATTTCCATTTGTAGGAGATACTAATGCACTTTTGTATTACTTCCAGAACACTGTGTGATAAACTGTAACGATAAACTGAACACTGTAATGATAAACTCTATGGAAATAAACCAAATCACAAGCAGTTTTGGGGCTGGAGGTTGACATTTCTGGCTTCCTAAGACGGGACCGGGGTGAACAAGTTATTGTTACTCCTCCAGGCAAGCCCGAGACTGGGGCAGTCCAGCCAACTGAGCAACTAGACTTGCAGGGTCGATGTGCTTGTGTCTAAACAACTATCTACTGAGCATTGCTCCTTGGGATTAATTTGGATTTCTTTTTTAATCTAGTTCCAAAATGTCATCTTCCCATCTCTTTTGCTCTTAGACTCTCACTGACAGGCAAAGCTTAAGGTAAATCTTGTGGATGTTTTTTTTGAATCTCCACCAATATTTCATCTCTGTACACATCACGAATAAAAGAACTGAAAGAAGAATGAATACAACACCTTTGGGAGAAGCTTATAACAGTTCTCCGGGAGAGATGAGAATAATAAATAAAAATGGAATGGCGTGTGCTTCTCCTGATTATCATTTCTAACGTCTGCAGGACCCTAAATATCCAACCCAGTCTGGAAATGCAGCAGCTGACCCACCGGCTCTTTAGACTCTAGTTAGAACTGGACACACAGGTCAGCCTGGGCGTGCTTTTTAAAATCTTACGCTGTTTCAGGCATGAAGGACTCTAGGGAGGTCACCTGAAGCTAACATAATACTGGATGGGCACCCTGATTCTAACCTTTTGAATATGGGTAATAATTTGACCATGAAAGTAGAAGGTTTACTTTGAAGTACACATTGGGTAGTTGTTATTGCTTGGGATTGTAAGGAAAAGTTAAACCCCAAACAATTTTATGGAATGAACTTCCATTGCAGTAAATAGACTCCCTCATGAGCAAAATATCAGTTACATTCAAGTTACTGGTAATTGAAGTAGGTTTGTTTTGAGAATGGTGGGCAGTGCTCAACGTATCTTTCCGGGTATTTCAAGGCAGAGAGAAGGGCTGTCCTTGCATTTGGGTTGGGGAATCCTCTCCCACTCCCAAGCTTAGTTGCTGCTTTTCCACTGAGGGGCACAGAAATGAGTGGGTATTAAAAGGGGCTTCTCTGCTGCAGAGCTTAGCGAGGGAAAGGGTAAAAGTGTCTCAACCGGAAACACAATGGGTAACAGTGCCATGGGGCACATTTTCAGAAGTTCATGGACTTTCTATTTGGAATGTTTGCTTTGAATCCGACCCTTTCCCTAAATATCAGCTTGTTATCAATGTCAGCCCCAGAAAGTTTGCCTCCAAGATTTTGAGTGTTACGGGGATTAGGCAATATTTTTTCCTAATTGATCTGACATGGAGGCCTTGGGAAGATAAGGCAGAGGACACGAGGGTGGGGGTTCAGTTACTTAGGTCAGGAGGCTACGTCTCAGTGTCTCCTTTTGGATCGGGTTGCATTGTACCTCCCCTGCCATTGCCGTGCCTTTTAGTCTAATCTGTCCTATTTACCCTCTCTTTGTTTGTAAATGCTTTCTTCCCCTACACGCTAAAACTTCTACGCAGATTTCTTTTGTCAGACTCACATCTCCAAGAATAACAAAAAGAAACTTCATGTTTCTGAGCGCCTAAAGGTGCTGAAGGAGCAGCCGTGAAGAGCCTCTAGTCAGAGGCTGCCCGCATGACCCTTCTCACAGAAGGACACCCGGCACCAAGACCCCTCGGATGCTGGCAACGGCGTCAGATCACTCCGTGATCCCACGGAGTTTCTACGAGCGGTGGCTTACGTTTAGAGACACGTGATCTTGTTTAGCACATACCTGGTCTAATACTCAGTGTCGTTCCTTTTCCAAATATCAGCTTATTCCCAGCTCCGGTAGCACACAATGATACGAGACTCTACAAAAACCCGGTTGCCCAAGTCCCCTTGCTATCCAACGAAATGCGTATCTAAAACCAGCTCTTCCTAATGGGGGTCGTAGAGTTCATGGGCTGCCCGGCGCCTTTCTTTTTCCTTGCACTCCTGTCGCTTCACTGGAAATGTGACGATATCCCCCCCCCCACGGCCCCCCCCCTCACCCCGCAGCACGCCTGTTTTGGTGAAGCAGGAGTCAGAATTGCCTCCTCTTTTTACTGAGGGAGAAAATAGAGGCACAGAGCGATTTTTCTGAGTCCCATGGGAAAAAGTCTCATCAATTACAATAACATATCAGGCTTCCTAACAGTCTGACTCCTGAGTTCGATGCTCTGCTGGCACCGCCGGGCTCGCCCACGAGATACAATAGCAGCGGAGGGGAATCAGTCCTGCGGGAGGTGGGTGCACATCAGCTGTGGTTGGAATTGGGGTCCGTCCACGGGCTGCCGTGGCTCGGACTCCGGTTATAAAACAGAGCGGACAATTTAGGAATCGGTCTTTCAGAGAGAAATGTGGAAGCGTTAGTTACTCAAACTTACGTGGGCTTACTGTCAGCTTCGTTCCCTTTCCAAAGGAGACTTTTTCAGATCCGCCCTGAGTTACACCCCCACACGCGGCTTTACAAATACTGCCAAGGCCCTCCCACCAGGCGCTGGAGGCCACAGCTCCTGCCCGCCCAGCGGGGGGAGCACTAAGCCTGACACACAGTGTCCTGTGACGGTACAATTGCATGCTTATTCCTGAAAAGAGAGAGGAACTATGGAAAAATGTAATCAATCATTACCCAATGGCCAGTTGTTAATTCATTAACCAACCTAGCTGTTTGGCAATTAATTTGGAATAGCTCAGCCTTTGGGGTCAGGGCAAATCTTTTAACTTGCTAGACCTCAGTTTCTCTATTTGTCAAGTGGAGAGAGTGGTAACTTCTCAGTGATGTTGCTGTAAGGATCAGGATGAGAACTCATTTCTTTAGGAATTATTTTAGCAACTTAAGAGACCAGACCATCAGTGACTCCTCCTACCCCCAATAAAATCCCTCTAAAATAAACATTTAACTCTGGAATCTGAAGGCCAAGAATTAAATTACAGGTCCTCTTTCTTTCTGCATCAATTTGAGAAAAGTTACTCAACCTCCCTGTGCTTCTATACAAACAGCAAAAGTTTTTTTCTCTAAAATGAGGATAACAACAGTACCCAACCCTCGGAGCTGGCACAAGGATTGAATGGGCTAATGGGTAGAAAGTAGGCGGCACATTGCCTAGTATAGAGTAAGCAATTCGTAAATCATCATTATTTTCCTCCCAAGAATCCAAACACACTGTCCACATTCTTTTTTTCACAGTGACCTAAAAAATCTATAAGGCCCTGGGTCTCTGTAAGGCTCTTCCTTTAACTGATATACCAGGAGGGATTTGAGGGTCACAGAAGAGCCTGCAAGCAGCTTGATGAGGGGGTTAAGTGATTTTGTGGGAATTTAGTGAAAGCTGCGGTCAGCGGCGTGGGCGCACCTTCATGACCGGACAGCTTCGGTGGAGAGGACACCTTCAGCCAGGCAGAACTTGAATACTAGCAGAGATGGGTCAAGATGCCACGTCTCCATTAGTTGGGGTAAAAAGGGTCTCGGATCACATTCAAGAAAGTGTTCAATGCCCTCGTCCACTTACCAAGATTCACTGTGAGCTGAGTTCCTTTCCCAAATGTCATCCTAGAACCACTGGCTTGCTGAACACTATGCTCAGGGGCTTTGCAAAAACCTGTGTCATCAGCTTGATGAACCAAGCTTTTCGGAGGGTCCGAAGAACTAACATTTTTCTTCAGCCTCCAACCCCTGAAGATAAGATAAGTGATGGTGTCTTTCTTTCTGGTGACCCAGAGCTTTCAGGGCTGAGAGGCATGTCCAAGAGATGTGATTGTCGCTTTAAGATGCCAGCAGGCGCAGCAAGCCAATCCTGTATGCATATTCTGTATGTGGTCCAAAGCATTTGCACAGCTGATGCAATCTATCATGGACTGTGAACTCCCACTGGGAAAGAAATTAGCTCTGCACAATTTATAGGTGGTGTTTGATGGTCATAGCCATTGTCCGAAGACAAGACCAGCATTTTCATTTTGGCTTTACCATCCCTGCCTCAGTCTGCAGATGGCTGTCCCTTTTCTCTAACATAGAGTTCTGCCATGACCCCCACTTCCGCTAGCTTGTTCTCCCCGACAGGCCTGCAGTAATTTTTATCTCCCTTTAGAACTCTAGGGCTCTGTTTTGAGCTCACTGAGTTTTAGATAGAGAACGTTTGGGATACAAATGAACCTGCCAAGGATCACAATGTTTTCTCTCCTTTGGGTCTGGCCTTGTCAGAGCTATGAGTGATTTTGGCTTGGCCCAGGACTCGACTCAGATGTGTGACCTTGAGCAAGTCCATAAGCCTCTCTGAATTTTACTGCCTTCATTGGCGAAATTAAATTGGTGAGTTAGGTGATCTTTAAAGACTTTATGAGCTGTTATTCTTTGACTTGATTCTCTGAATCTAATTTATCTAAAAATGCTGTGCGAATGTCTTTTTCCCAGGGCGCCTACTCCTCCCCATTCCCTAATAGAATAAAACAAGCACACAGAAGAAAAGTAGGACTCTACTTATCACATAGGGAAATGGAGTTTTCCAAGCCTACCGGCTACCTTCACATTTGATCCTTTTAGAAGTTTGAAGCCAGAATTTTGGAATGAAATCCTCACAGAGATGTGTTCTCACTTTGGAGCTTCCAGAAAATTAAAAACCCAAACCAAATAAACCAGCACCTTTGGTGTAAAGCCAGTACTTACTAAATTTCACTCTCACTTGAGTCCCGGTTCCAAATGTAAATTTCCTATTTCCTTCCTCCCCACAGAGGCTGATGCCTTTACATAAACTACAGACTCTTGCTTACCCACAGGAAAGTGGTTTGATCTTTACGGTCTTTTCCCCCTGGATAAGGGAATTCATCATCTAGCCAAGCGTTTCAGCTCCCCGACGGCCAGGGGTCAGATGTGGAGGGGGTTCTGCTAACACGACGTCAGAACGGAGGGACTCACCCAGGCTTACAAGTAACTGAGTCCCCTTCCCGAATGTGGGCTTCTCAGTGCTCTTCACACAGTGCCTGGGCCCTTTACTAAAAGTCCCCTCTCAGAGCTGAGCTGTGACGTCCCCTCCTCAGACCCCACACGGCCTGTCTCTGGAGTGATTAAGGGCACAGAAGGGGCCAGCTTTGTGAACAAGGTCATTTAGGGTGCCCCTCTCTACCAATGCAGCCTAGGACTCAGGCTATCGGGACAGAGACCAGCCATGCCGGGGTGGCCCAAAGGGCTTCTCTGGCTTCACAGGCAGCTGAGACCCCCAGACCCCTGAACCCCTGCAGGCTGTTTCCTGCTGCCCACCCTGTTGTGCAGATCTGTAGCAACTATAATGCCTGGTGGTTCGAGGCTGGTCTGGCCTGCAGCAGAGAAGGCCACTCCTGTGGGCATCGAGCAGGCGAGCCATGCCAGGCCCTTCTTTTTCGTTATTGGAAAGATGAAAAATGCCACTTTCCTATATGGACTGCTGGGACCTGATTCCAGAAATGTATGATTCTTGAAGGGCTTTTTCCTGAGCTTTGCAGGTCAGCTCAAGAAAACTTAAAATTGGGAAGATAAACCTGCCCACAAAATAATGAAATACATGCTGAAGCCAATCACAAAGTAACAGTTTCGATTGCCTGTGTTTTAGACTACCCATGCATTGTGTACATCTTGCTCCCCTTAAGCCAAGCTTCCGACTCGGGGTCACGGTTAACCTTGCCTGGGTCCTGGAGGTAAACCTGTTCTCGTGCACCCAGTCTCCGGCCCACCGACAAACCCCTCTTCCATTAGGGCAATGACCACATCTCCTCAGAAACCAGCCGGAGGATCCCTGGGAAAAACTGCAGGCCCTTCATAAATATTTGTTAAATTGAATGCATTAAATATTCATCTGGTATTCCTATTCCTTGAGGAACACTTGAATATCCCTGTGACAATGTTCAGATGGAAAAAAATTGATTCCTCTAGGTATTACTTGCTGAATTTCATGATTCTTCTAGTCCAGACTCCAAAAGTCAGTTTCGTATTAACCCCGTTCCCACAGGGGTGAGCACCTTTACAAAAACCAGACGCGTCAGCTTGGCTGAAAGGGATGTGGTATCGACTCTGTTCTCCTCCCTCACCAGGCTGAGAGACCTCTCTGTCCCGGCAGGTGCCCATCTTCCCTGGGAAAAGCCTGCCCTTCCCCTTCTTTCAGGGCAGAAATAGGATGCGAGCAGAAAAGATTTCAAGAGGAAGATGATAAATAAGATATCAAATGTTATCACACTATGCAGAGCCACCTTTTTTTTTTTTTTTCCTCCAAATTGGCGTTTTTACCAAAGGCTGTTTTCAGCACATTCTCTCCCCCAGATGCAATAATAACTGGATTCCAAGTTGGCATCTGGGCTTGAACCTCCAGGCTCTGGTGAGTCACACATATTGAATCAAGAAATTATGCTAACTCCCAATGAAGAAGCATGTTTTGCTTTTCCACCTTGCTGGGCAATGAGGAGTTCAAGCAACACACACGGGGAAATATAAACTAATAACTGTCTCAGATCATATCTGTAGCCTTATATGTTAGCATCCTAGAATAAACAACCTTAAAGGGAACTTTGCAACTGTGTGGGCCCATGCCCTCATTTTGAAGATGAAGAAGCTGAAGCCCTGAGGGGTAAATTTGCTCCAGGTTATGTCGGTAGGTAGAGGCAGACCTGGGGCTAGAACTCAGGACACCTGAGTCCCAGTCCTGTTTTCTGCTGCTTTCTTCATGTGACTCAGGACAATGAAGACCTTGCCTGGGTATCCCCAGTCTTATGATTATCCCTGTTAAACAGTAGGTGCACCATTCAGGTGAGGTGTTTGGTGTTGGCACATAGTTTATGATTTTAGAGAGAGATACAGAGCATCTTAGTTAATTTCTAACACTTTATTTCTTAGGCTGCAGTCAGCAGCAATTGATAGTGGGGGAAATGACTTACAAGTTCCCCAGAAAGACAAGGGAAAGGCGTTTAAACATGGGCCCTTTACCAAAAGGATAATGCAACAGGGAGTTGCCTCTGATTCTTCTTTCTCTGCGGGGCGCGTGACAGGGATGACATCTGGAGCAGGGGTGGCAAATGCCAGCGGGTGTGCTGTTACCTGCTGCTCCTGCTCCCACGGCAGATATTGCTAATAAACAGGTCGTTCTTTACCTCTGAGTCTAGAGGTGGCCTCACAGTCCTGCTCTACAATGTGCTCCAGAGAGCCACGACCAATGGCTAGCCCTTGGTAATTGAGATATAACCTGTTTGTCTTCTTGCCCTGAGGGATAATTGGAGAGAAAACCCTACAGAAGGCTTGAAAAACCTGGCTGGCAAAAGTCAGGCCAAGTCCCACACCGCCCAGTCATGGAAGGTATCACTGACCTGGTTGGACCACAGGTGCTGCAGAGGTGGCGATGGCAACACCATGGAGTAGCCTGTCTTCTTCACAGCTTCCCGTCAAACGCCAGCTCTGTAGAGGACATTGGGCAACGAAACGTGGTAGGGTTGCTCATTCTTGTTCTTGCCCATGGATCTTCAGCAAGATCTTTCCCCGAAACGGAGGTCCTGGGGATTGAGAATGACCGCTGGGTCTCGAGCCCTGCCCAGCATGCTCCCTGTTACCCATCAGCCCAGGTCTGTGCTGGGGTCTCAGAATGGGACATGGTGCAGGAAAGAGGGACACAGAGAGCCTTTCTCTAGGCCCCTCATTCCCACTGCACATTCAGATGTTTTTAAGCTTTTCCTTTGCAATAACGCTTCTATTCTTTCACTTAAAAGAGATGCACTTGTCCATATCCATCCAAAGAAATTTCCTTTGTTATTGCATGAAGCATTTTGTTGACAGGAAAATGTCCATCTGCCCTTTTAGGATGTCGTCTCATGTTCTCAAAGACAGTCCTCTTTCAGTGACTGGGGAGAACGAGCCCTTTTGGCTGACCGAGCAGCAGCTGCCAGTCTCAGGGTTGAAAGGGGAATGGGAACAGAAGCAGCAGCTTCGTTTGACTTAAGTTGTGAACAAAGAATATTTTCTTCCCCTGACCTATTTTCTGTCAACATCCAGTATGACTTACTTACGGAGATGGGCTAATTAGAGCAGTAGAGGGCGCTGCAAGGTCAAAAACAAATCTGCCCACCTCAAAGGAAACTGGGAGAGAAGTCCCTTTTATGAATGATAGTGGTGATCAAGATCCAAACTGTGGGACAAGGGTGGTCTTGTTTACAAAACCCCTTGGACAGCTCCAGGTTCAAGGGCCCCCTCTTGAGCAGTGGTTTTTGGCTACTGGGAGGCAGTCCAGGGCACTGCCTGCCTTGGGGAGTTGCTCAGGCTGCAGATATTGGTAGCTCTTAAGGAGATGGGGTAGAGAAATTCAAGGGCACTAAGTCTGTAACAGGTCATTCCATCTTGAAAGTCATTTTTATCCTGAAACTTCGGGACCACTAGGTTGCACATTGCGGTCTCTCATGAAAAAGCCTGGGCAACTTTTGGAAGACGTAGGACAGTGGGCTAGCAGGTGCACTTCTCTGGCCCCCGTTGCCCTTAGGGGTTTGGGAAGAGCACAGCTGGCTCAGGCTTGGGGGGCCTCACTGAGCGTGCACTAAAGATGTGATGCGCTTTCTTTTCTGCAACTGATCATCGACATGTCTTTTGCCAGATCCCACAGCTTTGTTTTTCATATTCACTCAGCATCTTTTCTCTGAACATCTCTGATGAGAATCAATCTCTCAGAAACGATATTCATCAGCCTATTTGATCCAAAACAATAGCAACAGCGATGCCTAACATTTCTAGGTCATCTGCTGGGCACATGGCTGCAATTATCATATCCATCTTACAGAAAGTAAATGCTGGAGCCGATGTGAACACAGGCAGTTTAGCTCCAGAACCCAACATTGCTTTTTAAGTTAAGTAATTGTATTTTTTATTCTTCCAGCTTTATTGAGATATAACTGACGTGTAACAATGTACCAGTCCAGTGTGTACCATGCATTGATCTGATGCAGTGATATATTGCTAAATGATTACCACGGTGGCTTTAGCTGGCACCCCTGTCATATCGCATAATCACCATTTCCTTTTTTGTGGTGGAAACATTTAAGTTCTCTCTTAGCAACTTCCAAGCCTATAACATAGTATTATCAACTACAATCATCATGCGGCACATTAGATCCTCAGAACCTGTTAACTGTATAACTGAAAGTTTGTACCCTTTGACCAAAATCTCCTCATTCCCCTCGCATCCCCACCCCCAGTCTCTGGCCACCCCGAATCTACTCTCCGTTTCTACGACAGAGCCTCACTCTTAGCCGTGACTCTGAGCTGCTGTTCTGAGACGTGCCCTTCCTGAAGGCATGCCTTTCGAGCTGTGTTGGAAGAACACCGGGGTGTTCTGGGGAGAGTCATGATTCTGCCCCCTCGAGGAGGTCTCAGAGTCCGAACTTCTGTGCGGAGCATTAGGGCGGGGGGATATGTCCCTGTTCGTGAGGGGGTCTGGAGCCCTGTCTCTGTTCTCAGGTGCACTCAGATGTAATTGAGGTGGGGCAGTCAGAAGAGGGACAGCAGTTTAATTTGAAAATTGTTACCACCCAGATGATGAGGGACCCCTTGGCTTTCTTACAGATATCAAGCCTGGGCAACACATTGAGAACAGGGACAGTCACCAAGAGCCTGGGCTAGGACTGGCAGAGGCCAGGGATGTCGGAGACCTGAAAGCACTGAAGTGGCCTTTTGCCAGCAGAAGTCTGGGTCCCTGTGGAGGGGGCCCTGCCTGCAGGTGGCAGTGCAGGCCTGGGCAGCAGCTGCTCATTGGCGCAGGCCCTCTGGGGGGGGCGTTTGTAGGGGGGCTTCTGACTTTTGTAGGGGTGTTCACTTTTGGTATTCTCCAAATTTTGGTATTCTCCAAAGTTTGGTATTCACATCAAATGCAAGATGTGCCATGAAATTTGAATTTCAGATAAACGGTGACTATTTAAAAAAAAACAAATATGTCCCAAATATAGCTAATCTTTATTGTTCATTTGAAATGCAAACTTAACTTGATGTCTTGTATTTTTATTTGCTAAATAAAACCTTCTGGCAACCTTCTCCATGCCAACGGTGAGTTTTTAAGGGAACAAAGTTGCATTCCTTTGTTCCACAGATATTTTTGATTGTCAATTATGTGGCAGGCAAAACCCTAGGGGCTGGGGATGATACACCAGTGAAACGATAACCATGGTTTTGCCCTCGTGGAGCTGACGTTATGGTGTGTGTGTGCTGGGGGGTGTTGAGACGGGAGAAACAAACAACAAATGTGTATAAATCCAATGATTTCAAACAGGGACGTGAGAGAAAATAAGACAGAGGTGTAATTGAGGGTGACCCGGGGGGTGGGAGGTGGGGACTAATTTACTTGGAGTGGCCAGAGAAAGCTTTTCCGAGCTGAGGTTTGTGAAAAACTCAGACCAGAGTTTCAGGCAGCTAGAAAAGGGAGGCAGACAGAGACCAGAAGGAAGTCACAGCAGCCGAGGGGAGCAAGAGAGGGAGGACAGGGTGTGGGAGGAGGCTGGACAGAAGGCAGGGATGAGATCATCCGCAGGGGGTTACAGGCCCAGGAAAGGAGGCCCAGCTGGCGCCATCCGAGTTGCCCTTCCTAAAGACCCAGCAAAGAGGTGGTCCGGAGACAGAAGCAGAAGCAAGGGGACCAGTCACTGGTCTCGAGGGATGACGGCGTTTGGGGGATAAGGGAAGTGGGGGGACTGCAGATATATTCGTGGTGGGACTGACAGGGCTTATGGATGAACTGGGGGAAAGAGAGTCAAAGGAACCGCTACAAGTGCTCCGAGAAGCAGTCCTAGGTTTGGAGCGATGAATTAGTCAGTTTTCTATTTCTCAGGGCCGTGCTTCCCAACTGCGGCCGTGTCCTGGCTTATGCAGAAAACAGCATTTGTGCGGCGCGTTGCTGGGGAGCTGGCTGCAGGGACTCCAGTCCGCCAGGCCGGCCCCGCTGGCGCCACAGAGCTGCGTCTCCGTGAGCTTGTACCCCGCCTGCTCACGGCCGTTTGCCGGTCAGGGAGCGCTGCTGCGGGGGAGGCGGGGGTTTTTCAGCAGGAGCCAAGTGGTGCTGCAAGGGGCCTAGCAAGGCAAGTGCAGGGAGCCCTCTCAGGGCCACTTCTCATCCTCAAGAAACGGAAAGAAAAGAGTTCTAGAATTCCTGCGGGGACAGATTTTAGAGTCCCTCCTGTCCGACCCTCTTACCGCTGTCTTTATACGGGGAAGGAAGGGGCTTGTCTAAGGAGCTCATTTGTTTGCTCCGCTTGCGGAGTAAAGCGTGCGCAGCTGCGCTGGGTGGCGGGTGGCCTTGCTGCCACCGTCGGGGTGCGACCCTGGACCAGCGCCCCAGCCCGTGACCCCGGGGTACGGAAATGGAGGGAAGGCCACTTTTAGAGCAACCTGATAGCCAACCACGTGTTTGTTGGGCTTGCAGTTTCTACAGTTTTTATTCCTGTCCTTTTTGTAACAAGTGATTTATTTTCATTGTGTTTTTACCAAAGTCCTAGTCCCAGGTGGATTGAGGACCAAAATAACAACAACAACAACAACGTTTCCGTGGCTGCAACCCTTTGCTGCCGAGTAATTCGGTCATGTGACTGTGGGGGCTGCGGGGCCTCTCTTACTTCCCTGCCACCTCCCCATCAGTCAGAGGCCCTAAGGTGGCCTCCGAGGCTTCAGGACCCCCGTCTTACGCTACATCCGCCGCTTTGATATGAAAAGAGCATGATCTGTATTGTGGGCTTTAGCCTTTTGCTTTTCTGTAAGTACATTCATCTGAGGGAGTTCCTCTCATTCTGCTACCGTTTTGCTTTCTTTGGCTTTCAAAGGCTTGGAGCCTTTCTCGCTCATGTGGGGTTTCCAGTTATTCTCTGCCTTTGACCTTTATCTCTGTGTCCTTCTCCTGCCTTTGCCCATCGAGTTCCCTCTGGGTGGGCTCGTGCTGGACCCAGGGGCGGGGGGTGCAGGACCTGACTGTTCCCTCATTTCTTCTCTTCACAGACAAGGGCATGCTGTGTCAAAAAGTGACCCAGAATTCCCCAGACAAGATCGTGGAAAGTGGCAGCAAGGTGACACTGGCCTGTACTTATGACTCCGAACACGTAGATCCAGATTTGTACTGGTACCGCGTAGGGCCAGATCATTCCTTTGAGTTTATCCTTTACCGGGATAACATTAGGGTCCTTGATGCGGATTTTGCTCGGGGTCGGTTTTCTGTGCAGCGCAGTCATACCCACAAAACCTTCAACTTGGTGATCTCCTCAGTGAGGACTGAAGACAGAGCCACTTACTACTGTGCCATAAGTCCCCACGGTGATGCGGGCGCCCAGGAAGTCTGCACATAAACCCTTGGGCGTGGCCTGGCAGAGCCGCCTTTCAGAGCAGCTCGTGCCCCTGGGTGTGACAGCCTCTTCCTGGCGACGCTGGGGTCCCCCTGGCCTTCAGAGGTGCTCTGACATGCCTGCTGAGCGATACAATGCCCATCCCATCGCATCTGGCTTCAGATGCAGCATCCCCCCTTCCTGGCGCGGTGTCCCCTCGCTGCCCAGGGGCCTGTGGTAGGGAAGGAGGGCTGCAAGGCTGAGGGGAGAGTGGGCTCGACAAGTCCGTGCTGCGCGTGCTGTGAGGGTGTCAGAGTGCGGCGGCTAAAGGGCCAGTCTGGGGGCGCCCATCAGAAGTGTCTTTATTGTAGTATTTACCCATTACTGTGAATTGCCATTCTTTTTAAGAATCGAATTGGGCACAAAGTTATCTATTTAAACACATTTTCCCCAATTTACCTTTTTTCTGTGTCTTTTTGTGCAGCTACATTATTTCTCCTGGATGCCTTTTGACACCTCCATTTCACTTCCTTCACCTGGAGAACATGTTTCTTTCCCTGAAGAGCATCGAGATATTCCCGGAAAGCTGCCTGTGAGTCCCAGAATCCCAGCTTCAGTGTCCCTGAGTTTGGAGCTCAGCAGTGTCTCCGGGGGAGAGAACTACCCCTGGAAGGGAAATAACTATGCGATGTCAAAGCAGATACACCCTCAGCCCGGGAAGCGGGTCCCCTTCCCCTACCTCCATTTAATTCCCTGCCGTAAGACAAATATTAGAGTTATGTGTAATCTTAGAAATAGTAACATCTCAGACATTGTTTTATGGGAAACACACTTGAGCCCAGGAAGATGAAGGACATTCCCAAGGTCAGATAGCCAGTTAATGGCGGAGCCAAGGTGCTGCACCTCCTTTCGAGGGCTCTGTCTGGCAGCTGCAGCCTCAGAGGCAGCGTCAGCAGGTGGTTTGGGCGACAGTTCATCTGGGCTTTAGAACAGACTGGTGAAGAGCAGTCTCTGTAGAGGAAGGAAAAGAACAGGGGGAGGGAGCCAAAGGCCTTGGGCAAATGGCTCAGACCCTGGGGCTTCTGTTCTGCTGCCCACTGAGTGTGTAACAGTCTCCTGGACACCCCCTCAGGGCTGCTGTGATGAAGCTTGTGAAAGCTCCGGAAAGCTGTGGTTGACAATGTGATGGCCCCCAGACCTGAAGGCAGCCACCCCCCTCTCCGGCTCCTGCCCCTCAATCTTTTCTGACGGCTCTTCTTGGTGGGAGAAATTCGTGGTCCTGAGACGGGATAGGATGCCTTTTTTTCTGATGATCGAAGTGGGTCAGTGGGTGACTCATTTATATAAATAAAGGATAATACGATGTTTAGCCAATGTGGCCTAGCTGAGCTTCAGATCAGCACCTCGTCCTTGTTCGGGGCATGAGGTGTGCCACTGTAGAGGGACCTGGGTGGCACCCGTGGTAACTTGGTTCTGCTCCCAGTAATACCATTGCATCACTGGATGATTTTGGACAACGTATGTACCTTTTTGGAGTGGTATATATTTTTTCCATTTGAAAAATGAGAGTTTGATATTTTGTTCTTAGCAACTTCAGAGAAACAGTTTAAGGTGACTCAAGGTGACAGATATGAATGTTTTGAAAGCAAGCATCCTTTACACATAAAAGATGAAGTTGTATGGAATCCTTTTATGGCTTTTCCCTGAATGAACCTGGTTTATTCACCTAGATTGTTTTGAAAACAAGCATTCTTTGCTCAGAGTGTTACTGCCTCCTGCCTTTGTTTTGGGCTGTGAGGACACGATGTGAGAGTTTGCAATGGCAATGGCAGTGGGGTTGTTGGTGAGGGGTGCTCTTTCGCTGTAACCTCATAAGGCCCCACTTGACACCCACCTGGGTGCTGAGGAAGCCACGATACTGGGTTGCTAGGGCTCTGCTATCTGCGTGGGTGTAGCTGGAAACAGCTGTGGTCTTGCTGAGGCGGGAGTAGCAGGGCTCATGGGCCCCTGCGGGGGCACTGCTATTGTTACTTGCTGCAACAGCCACAGCAGGAAACCCACGGGCGGGTCCCAGATCAGAGGCCTGAAGGCTGGGGGCTCAGGAAGCTGGGTGTGACCTAG
This sequence comes from Anoura caudifer, assembly GCA_004027475.1. Lineage (NCBI taxonomy): Eukaryota > Metazoa > Chordata > Mammalia > Chiroptera > Phyllostomidae > Anoura > Anoura caudifer. Next base: position 55,093 of record PVKU01001936.1, on the reverse strand, counting down.
AAGCTCAGTCTGACCAACAGTGAATTCACAGCACCCACTTCCCCCCGCAGTGGTTGCAGTAGGTGAAGCCAGAGGTAAGGCACAGACAATGCACTTGAATAAATGCAGCAGAAGCCGTGTCAGAGGAAAATGGCAGAAAAACAGTGACACCAAGGACCCAGGTGAGAGGCAGTGTCCAGTGGCCTCCAACTCTCCACGCAGAGATAGGCAGGCAGGAGACAGTAAAGATACTGCTTTTTACAGGGGAAATCTAGGGCTCTTATTACTGTCCTTCCCTCCAAAAAATCCTGCACAGCGAGTTGCATGAAAAGCCAGGCTCCTGTCTTCTTCATCTTTGCACCCTCAGCACAGTACCTGGAATTTAAAGAGATTCAACTCACGCTTGTTAAATCAATTAATAGAAAGATGTGTATTTCCTCTGTCTTTTACTCTGATCTCTGTGAATGGCTTGGAGAGTATTTAGATGAGATTTTAAAACCCTGTTGCCTACAGGGAGAGTGTTGGGGAATCCAATGTCATTTTGTTGGTAGAGTAGCAGGAAGTGCTTTTGTGGATGTGATGCCTGTCTGGGCCAATCTAGTGCTGGGTTTTGAGCAGAGCCTTTCATGTTTAGGTGAAGGACACCTGCTTTCCTTCCCCCAGGGTCTGTTTCTTCTTGCAGAACAGAGCTGGGAACCTGGTGGCTCCTACTTTTTATTTCTGAAGGCCAAGTAAAAGGAACAAGACACCATTTTCAAAGTGTATCAGCTGTAGAAATAGAAAACAAGCCCTCTGTTCCTTTGTATCTCTATACCCATTTATAAAGCAGCATATAAAGCACTTAGGGCCACCCCCCACTCCCACCCCCACCCCCACCCCCAGGACTTTGTCTTTCCACCAGGCTGGAGGATGAGCTGGGATTGTTGCCTTCAAAGAAAAACTTGTTTGGGTAGCAGCCATTTGAGCAAGGCTGGGGTGGGTTAACTTGAATCAGCGAGAAGTCGGAAGCCTTAGAGAGAGCACTTCTGTAGGTTTTTGGTTTCATTCAGGGAGTGTAGCCTTCTCCTGCCAGGCAGCCTACAAGTGAAGGAAAGTGGTAAGAGTTGATGTAGAATCATAGACTGTCAATTCTGGAAGGAATCGTAGCGGTTGTAGTCTGGGGATGGCCGGTACTTGCTGTGGCTGTACCACCTCAGCCATCGCTAATCTCTTCCGACACATTTCCTTTCCACACATGGCAGTAGTTCCCCTGGTCACTCAGTGCATCAGTGTTGCCACAAGTCATGACACCCACTTGCTTTCCCTGAGTCATTCTTATCTCCTTTGTTTTACAGATGCAAAAACCCAGACCCAGAGAGGTGAAGCAACCTGGTTAAGGCAACATAAGCGAGCTAGTGACAGTCAGGACTAAAACCCAGATCTTCTGACTCCTGGTGTAGTGCTCTTTTTTATACAGCCACATGGCCGGTGTCCTTGGGCCTACTGGTAAAACAGTGGGTCAGGACTGGGTATGCTTGCAGGGTGGGGTGGGTCAGTCCAAAACTCCAAGTCTAGGGGTATTCCTAGATCAGGAGTGGGGACTGAGGAGTATTTGGGCATATTGGGGAAGGATCTTCACAGGCGAACTTAGACCGCAGTTTGAATTTCATATCTACGTTCACCTGAAGACGGAATACAAGTAATGCCTGGCAAATAATGTCTCAGCCTCGACAAATAGTTTCATCCTGAGCTCTTCATGACTAATGGAGGTACAGGCTCATCCCAATGATAGGCTGGTCTATACATCAGGGGCCTATGATCAAGGATTGGGAGCTAGCATCCTCTTTGTCTGGGCTAAAACAGGTTCTGCTGCCCCTAAATACACTTTAGGTAAAGCTTTACTGATAGCTTCGCAAATAACCCATGGCCACTTGGAGGTGGGGTGTTGTTATGCTGAATATTGAGATAATCCCCTTCATTAATTTGAAATATGTGTCTCTGTGTTTTTCCCTTCCCAATGCTTGGTCTTTTACCATTTCTTAACTTCTTTTTTCCATGTGCAGCATTGTTTGGGTGGAATCAGGAATAAGAAATAGCCAATTCTTACCTTAACAGAAAAATAACTTGGCGGTCAAGAGAAAATTGACAGCAACAACCTTGAGGAACAGCATCCGGAGCCCCAGGACCATAAGGGACGTCATGTTCACTTTCCTGGCGAGAACTGCGGTTGAAGAAGAGTGAACATGGTGGCTTCCTTGAGAGAATGGATTCCCTTCCAGGCATTGGTCCCAGAGCACTGACATCAGCCTGCCTGAGTCACCATGAACCTCCCTGGTCTAGAAGCCCAGCTTGGTGCCAGATGGCCCTCAGCGCCCAGAGCTGAGGCTGCTGCTCACAGTCAGCCTGGCGAGCTTTGGAAACCTGCACTTGCCACCCAAGCTCTGCCCAGAGAGTCAGGGGGAACCAACTGGGCTCAAGTATGGTTTTTGTTTTCTTTTGAAATCTGATGAATTTTGGCCTTATCAGACATTTGCTTTAACCCTCACTGGTGAAGTTGACCCTTTGATTTCAACTAACCTTCGGGTTCATGGCAGCTCTCTGAAGTTTGCTGTATGATTTCAGGTTCCCTTAGTTTTAGGTCACCTGAAACAAACAGAAGAGGTGAGACTTACACTGGCAACCAAGAGGTTCAAAGAATTTTAGGTTTTAAAACCAGAGAAGACTTTAAGTATGTAAACTGAGGACCAGAAATATGACTTGGTTAAAGTCATACAACTATTTGCACAGCTAACATAAACTACTGTTCTGGGCTTTTTTAAATTACATCACAAGGCCAACATCCAGGCATTCCTCTAATTTGTAGGAAGAACTAAGATTCTTCATCTGTGAAAGGCTAGATTGCCCTTTGCTTTGGCCTTCACACTAGATTAGACTGCACCTGGATTTTCAACCCCAGAGTCTAGTGGTAGGGTAGTCATCAGTATAAACGAAACAGTTGTCAGTAAAGAAAGAGGGGGATCAAGTAACGTGAATTTTATCTTAGATTCCAGCTTAGAAATGCAGAACGTTCAGTTTCCAACAGATGACATACTCTCGTTGGGCTTATGTCTTGTTTCCAGTATGATGCCATATTGAGAGTCATCTGTTAACAGAGTTTGCATCTCCAACTTTCCACCCCCCGACGTGTCTTCCCCACAGTCCTGGCCCCAACGAGGCTAGATATGACCTACCTGGAGATTTAGTTGTCTGTTCAGTCTCAGTGGAATTCACAATTTCATTGTTGTGTTCAACTGAACATTTCACTGAGTCAGAGTCTCCATATTGACCAAGCTTGACAGCGTTGTACTTCCCACTGGGAGAGACGACAATAGCTGGGTCATATTCTATTATTTTCTTGGATGACTGGAGATTTATATTTATATTCTTGGGGTAGAAATTCTTCACCAGACAAGCAACATTTGTCCCATTTCTCATGACAAAAACGGATGGTTTGGCAGGAGGCTGAATTTCTGCAGAGAGAATCAATTTATTTAATGAGACGAGTATCTACAATGTGTTGAAGTTAAACAATAGTGTTTGCCTCCATTTCCCTGGGGCCTAGCACTGTAACCCAGACTTTGCTGCATCCTATTAGTGACCTGAGCTTGCCTGCATCTCCATGAGGATGGCCAAGGGGAGCAGAAATGAAAGGCGATCTGTTTGCTTTTGAGTTAGGAGCTGCTAAGAGATATGGCTGGGAGTAGAGAAGGAAAATAACAACTACAAAAAGTTTCTCGATCATCTGACTTTTAATTATTTGTGTTTTATTAATCAATCCTCTGGACAGTCAAGGTCAGGTGAATACTTGTCTGCATCATGTGGTTTATTTTAAATGCATGGGCCCTTGGAGGGAGATCAGGGCAGGTGCTCATGCTTTGCAGTATGTCAGTTAAAGAATCAAGGGTCCGAGAAGGAGTACATAACTGTCCAATCACTCCGAGGATGGTGGTGTTGGGGTCACTTCAGGGCATTACCTTCACTTCATGGACTGGAAGGGATCCACTGAAGTTAAGTGATACATCTCCCTGCCTTTAGGTGGGTACCTATTCTTCTGTTAAGAGTGTACCCTTCCGTTTCTTTTGAGTCTTTAATCAGTGAATAACAGCTATCATTCTTAGGAAGTCCTTATACACATAAAACCAGTTGAAATCCATTTTTCTTGTTTTATGCTAAGTGGAGTGGTAGAAAGTTGGTCCCAGTAATTGGGTCTCCTCCTGGTCTTCTCTCCTGTCAAGCCTCACCTTGATTTCTCATATATCTGCTACTTGGTACGTGCATTTTTCCCACTTAAAACCAAAAGTCTTGAAGTTTTTAGGGCAGTAATGGTTCTTTCCCCTTGTGCCTTATTGAATTTCTGAATTGTGATATATTTTGTGTCTATGGAGACTTGAACTCTTAAGCTATCTTCAAATAACTGCTAAAGAAAGAGCCCTGAAAATGCCTGAAATCAGGAAAGATAATCAACCTGCCTGTGAATGGTGATCTGGACATATTTCCAATTATATGCTTAACTGCTTGTTTTCGATATTACTATCTTGTGTGAATGCAGCCCTTAGTCTTCAAAACTTAGCTGAGTTTGGCTTCTTGGTGTCAACTTAAAAATATGTTGAATTCCAGTGTACCTTTATTTACTATGGCCTACAATCAAGATGTAAGGTATTGCTAAACAAAAAGTCTTGGTAATGAATGTGTATGTGGAATGATTTTTCTGGTGCTTTATTTTGAGTCTGGGTTTGGGTTTCAGCTGGGAAGATCATGGAAGCAGAGCTATAACCAAATAGATCAGTTATGTCTGGTTGAGATGGGGCAATTGCTTGTCAGGAAGTTCTTGCTGATCACTTTGTAGGTGGACCACAGCTGGTCAGGGTTTTCAGGGAGAATCAGCCGTTCAGAGAAGCCCCTCCTCATTGCTATCATCATCCTCTGTTTTTTTTTTCTCTCCTGGGAAGCTCAACTAAAAGACTGGATTCTATTCCAGTCATTCAGTGCAGGAAACTAGTTCCTAAGAAATCTAGTTTCTTCTATTTTGGCTTTAGTCCTAGACAGAGGGGGATTGGGGATTTTTCAAATGGCTCTTCTGGAACCTGCTTTCACCCTCCGTGAGAACGAAACCACTGATAACAGGCACTGATAACCTTAGCAGCAACGGCTTAGAAACCACAGGTTCTACTCATTCACCTCCCTTCAGAACTGCGACGTTTCTTGCTCACTATTCTGACTTTGGTTTGATATGTATTCTGGTTGATTTTAAAGGGAATTATGAGTTATAGAGAAAAGAAACGTGTCCATTAGAAAACAAAAACAAAACAACTCTATCTCCTGATTACTTAAGGGCATGACCCAATCCGGATTTAGTTGGCTAATTAAGATTTGCTTGGGATTTAAAAATCTATATTCAAAGGCAGTTGCCAATAATCACTTTGGCCTGGAGAGACCTGGTTTGAATAATTTGAACCATGTTATATATCTGCCAACACAGATGTCCGAAGAAGTTCATCCACTTACGATATTGAGCTCTGAATCTGGCAGTCCATGTTTTAGGTAGAGCACAGTGCATGATTTGGTAAAACAGTTTTCTCATACTCTTTCTCAGCGTATATATGTTCAAAACAATTGTTTGAAAAAAGGAAGTGTTTTATCCAGTCCATTCTCAGATATCACGGTAACCAAAGAAAAGGCTATATGATTGAATTGAGCTTTAAAAAAATGGAATGCATTTAATATAGTTGCTACATGTAACCTAGTCGATTTTTATATAGTACCTAAACCAAAATTTGAAATTGTATAAAACTTACACTATCGTAGTCCAAAATTTAAATTAAAGGCTTAATTAATTGTTTATCTTTTAAGAATTTCCCGTCTTTTTGGTCTACAAATATAATTACATTTCAACATGTGTTGCAAAGTGCTATGTGTTTGGATAATTGTTATTTTATTTCCAGACTTTCTTTTTTTATGACTACTCATCCAATGCCAAGGTTATGTTGATGGTAAACAATACAAAAATAAGCATCTATCTTTCCTGAATAGTCTTCTTGAATATATAAACTTAGAAATCATCTAGGGTTTAGATTGTCATAGAGTCCTACCGGCTCCCTAAGAGTGGTGGCATCTATAACAAACGTCCCTGCCGATTCCAAGGCTCTCTGCCAACATGGGAGGTAACTTGAACACTGAAATGTCAGTTTGCTCTACCTCCTTACGCCCACCAGGTTAAACACCTCTCTCCTAAGTCTTTCAAGCTGTGGGACATTTGTTTTGGGGTTGTAATAAGGCAGGCTCACTAGTCAGCTTAACCAAAGGGATGTATAAGGATAAAGCAACTTCCTGGAGAATTTGGGCCCAAGCATATCTGCCACTGGCCCTCCTACACCCATATGTTCCAACTTGTGCTCCAAACTTATTAGTCTAAGTTTTTGAGATTTCTCTGTGCTTTCTGGGATGCCCTGAAGATTTCAGAAATAAGTGGGAACTACAGTTTTAACATATGTTTTTTTAAAAAATAAAATAGTTAGAGAGCTACTGCAGTGACTCAGCCTAATGCCTCCACGCTGGCCCACTCCGCATCTCCCAGGTATAATTTCTCAAGTAATGCAAACTGGAGGTTAGCCCCACTCCCGAGACTCAATTAACCCCTAGAAATATATAGGAAAAAATCAACTCACTGGGCTCCACGAAGAGTTGGGTGCCAGCTCCAAAAAATATCTGTCGGGTGTACCAGGAGCACATTGTCATGCTGCCTCACAGGTAACAGCCTGGGGCTGGCCCTGAGGCCTGGGCTAGAACATCTGTGTCCTGCCTCCCCCGTCTGGATCCCAGCCAAGAGACCCCACAGCTCAGAGAACTACAAAGCTGCCCTTGATGAGCTCAGGGGGCCCAGCACACAGAGTCTCAGTTCCCTTTGAAGCTAACAATAGTTAAACTGTTGGATAAGGATGTGAGCATGAGATCCCCAGCTGAGAAACACCGGGACAGGGCAGTGCTGACCGAGACAGAACACGAGAAGAAGGTGACGGGTGACTGACAGCTACCTTCAAGATGGAAACTCTAACTCCTGGTTTATTGGGAGTAGAGATGGGGCACTGAATGTTGACATTTCTTATAATGAATGTTAGGACGAGGAGGGTTTAGACACAGGTCTTGTTCTCATATTCTGGCTCCCTTCTCTTGTGTCACAAATACTGCTTTTTGATTAGAAACCTAATTTCTCCCCCATCACTCAGACTGAGTCTCACAATAATAACAAATCTGCTTCCTAATTCCCTGAGCCCAGGGAAAGGCTTTCGAAGGAACTGATGGTTGAACAAGAAACTGGCAGTTGCCAGGGGAGCCTGGCGGTGCTGCGTGTTATGAATGCAGGTCAGAGGAGCCTGTGCTGGTTTTGGATTGCTTATTTTTGTTTCATAATTTCTCCTGACTCTGGGTCTGGATACAAGCTTCAGGAGGATGTAGTAATCATGTGAGGATGAACTTAAAGACCCAACGGATTTCTCCGTCTCATCACCAACAATCAAGAGTCTAGGGCTAGAGCGGAAGGGAAGGATAGTTGTATAGGGCCATTATGTGCTGTCAAAACTTTAAGGACTTGGGGCTTGCTTTGCAACTCTCACTCCCCCTACCTGAGCCTCACACCATCATATTACACTCCATCATGGCTGGAAGGGAAAACCAGAGAACTAAACGGAGTATCATTGGAGAGCGTGGTCAGTGTCCCGGCAGAGGGGCTGAACATCAGTCTCATCTCTTTCATTCTTCCCTAAGGCTCCCAAAGGCATGGCCTCAGAGAGTTCATTCTAACACCGCAGGGGATTCTGAATTTCAAGCAGAAATGATTTAAAGGGGAAATGAAACATAATACGTTTTGCTCAGATGCAATTTGTCCAACATCAACGAGGCTGCAATCAGCTGCAACATAATTCCCTTTTCTGTCCTTTGTGTAGCTCTAGTTTCTCTCCCCTCAAAGATAAGAAAACTAACCAAATCCCACCATTTCCCTGGAAGCAGTAGGCAACCTAGAACCCCTGTAAGTTTATATCACCCTCTGAGAGGCACAGACCCTGTTGACACTACCAGTTGCTTTCAGGACTGTCAGCCTCGCCTTATCCTTTATTTCCTCTGAAACAAACAAACAAACAAACAAAAAACCAGAATCTAACCATGTAAAGGATTACGCATTGGACTTGGCATGCTGTGAAACTTTTGAAAGACTGTTTTCTGGGCTGGTCCCAGCGACTGACTATTGGCAGCTGCCCCAACTACCTGAATATGGCCTCTGGATTTCTAAACCGTGGAACAGACTACGAGTGGGCAATGTGTCCAGGAGAACACCATTACCTCTCTGTTGCCTTGAACTGGTGGCTGTGTTTCTATACTGGGTGCGGCTCTTGAACCCTGCGTGCAGTGCTCAGATCCAGGGCTACAGGGCAGGTAAGCATATAACTGCTCTTGGCAGACCCAGGCTAGTATGGGACCTTGTAGATCATTTAGTTTGGGCCGGGCACGTTGACTTAATGCAAGTTCTCAGCAAAAAGAGATAAGGGCAAGGTTGGCTTTGCCATTTGAGGGAGGGAGAAAATGCTCCTGATATGTTTTTACTCTCCGCCTTACGCCACGGCCATGACTCTTTTTCCTCATAAACAGTAGAAAGACTCCTCGTCTACGGCTTGCCTTTTCCCCGATCCCAGTCCCTGATTGGGGGGCCAGACCAAGGGCTTTCATTAGGCAGTTGTAGAAGACTATGAAATAATCTGTAGAACACAGTTTCTAGCACACACAGAATATTTTCTTGAGAGACATCTAATGAATTTGTCCTCAAACTTTACCCCAGCTCTTCGCAGCAACAGCAACGAACCTCAGTAGGTTTCCAATTTAGGACCTCCTGACATGCCAAGAACCACCATTCATTCAGGAACACGCCACAGCTCCAAGGAATATGCAGACTGAAGTAAAATGTGTAACTTACTTGCTTCCACGATGACTTGAGTTCCTGTTCCAAAGATGAGTTTAGCTGAGAGCACCACTCCAGGCGTCAGGACAAAAACCTTGCACCCTGTCTAGTCCGTCTGCTTGGAAGGAGGTGGGCGGGACAGAAGAAGTGCGGCTGGATACAGAGAACTCTGCAAGGGTTTCTGAGATCTAAGCATGGCATTTTGGGGGCTTGTTTGATGTGTGCTGTCTTCTGAGTGCTAATATTTAGGAAAGTCCCTAAGTTTTCTGCTATTATCTATCTGCTTAACATGTCATCTTTTACTTTCAGGTCTTGCTTCAGGACCATATTTTCACAGGGAGAAAGGAACTATTTTGGTTTTGATGAGAATTGCCAAATGGCTATTGTCAGGTGAAACATAACTTTAAGGCTTAAGTCAATCACAAAAATCTATACCTCAGTTAGAGGTGGAAGGACATGCTGGTTGGAGCAAAAGCCATTGATGCAAAAGACTTGGAGTATGTCCAGAGGATCATAATAATCACGGATGACTATCATTTGTGTAAGTGCTTTACTACTTACAAACAGCTTGTGTTTACACTACCTCAGCAAACATTGTTGCGATAAACTGCATGAGGTGATACATTAGATCCATCTTGCGGGTGAAGTCCCAGAAGCTAGGAGTGGTTAAGATATTGAATGGCTGAGCTGGGCCTCCCTTGCAGGTCCCCAGAGTTCAGTTTCCATCCAGTGAAGCAGAGTCACAGATAATAGGACTGAAAGGTGCCCCAGAGATCATTTGTCAAAACTCCTGCGGTCACACAAGGGCTAATGAATGGATGCATAGGGAGAATTTTGACTCTTTCTCCAGTGCCTTAACAAATTAAATCACAGAATTTTTACTGGGTTATAAGACCTTTATACCATTGGATTTCCTTGCCTTTCCTCTAAATTGTCCCTAAGAATTGGTCTGGGTGATAATGAGGATCATAGTGTGCTAAAGCTGGAAGACACCTTGGAAATCATTTGGTCCAGCCAGAGGGCAAACTAGAGTTCAGTGAAGTTAAGTCAGAGAGCTTGTCAGCCAAAGAGAAGGATTAGCACTTGGTCCTAGAAAGTGTGGTCCAAGATGCTCAATATTACGCCTCACATTTACTAGATGTTGTGTCGTGTAGGTCTGGCTACGGCCCAGATCCGCAGATGGTGACGGCTCAGGTATTAAGTAAGCTGGCTCTGTGAAGTTAGTTAAGCAGAGGGAAGACAAAGACACTTCAGGAGGGATGATGGATCAAGAAGATCCACTGTAGCACACGCCACATCCTGGATTTTATCAGAAACCCAGTCCCTGCTCCTCAAACGGTCCCTTGCTCAATGATATGCTGGAAGGATTTTTCCAACATCCTGAAAAGTATTTCTCAAGTAGTGACTTGGGAAAATTTCTAACAAAGATAATTGCTACATATAGTGGTTATAATAAGGAAAAACAAGTCACTTACGTGGTTCTACGTCCAGATAGGTTCCTTTGCCAAAGATCAGGTATCACAGTGGATGAACCCAGTCTAAAAACTGCCTTGCTTTCCCTTCACGGCAACCCTGGCCCCAGTTGCCAAGTTACGTGGTAGGCATTACATGGGATTTTCTGTCTCATCTGACCTAACCTCTTTTCTCCTAAGTCTTGGGGGCTGTCTTTCAGGATAAAACAGGAGGCAACTACTGTGTCAAACAGAAATCTAAGCTTTTGCCGTGTTACAATGCGGACTGGTGCTTGGAATGAGAGCGACAGGAGTGTTTTAGTGTGACCACAAGAAAAGAAGGGTGGCACATTGGTTGTAGAGTTGTGCTTCTCAGGCTTTGGGCTACACTTCGGTGGGGCAGAGGTCTAGTGACTTGTGGACCCCATTCATTCCTACCTTTGAGGGGAAAAGCATTTCATATTCAACCAGAGCTTTGCATCACTGCCAAGCATTGTGGAGTAGCCAGACTTCTTGGTATAAAATAGAATTAGAGTCTTTGGTACATTTTAATAACATATTCACAAACATCAAATTTTAGCAAGCTTTAACAACATACACTTAAAAGTCGCAGTTAAATTAACTTCTATCATATGTAAAAATCAGAGTCTATGAGATTGCCTGTATGTCACTCATAACAACCAGAAAAGGAACAAGCATTTTGAGAACAGTTTACAGCCCGTAAAGGACTGCAGATCATACTTGGAATACCAGTGCAGTGGAGAGCGGTTCTCAGCTGTGGTGAAAAAGAAACGTGTCAGAAAACCTGAAACCTGGTTTGACTCCGTCCCTTACTAAATGCATAATTTGGCCACATTAGTTAAGTGCACTGAGCTTTATTTGCCTCCTTTATAAAACAAGGGTAATATCTCCTGTATTGGGAGGTTGTAAGATTAAATGAAAGGGTGTGTAGAAAGCATTCTCTGAACTATTATAGAAAGCTTAGGTGTAATTATTAGAATGTTTATTAGGGTTAGACAACAGAGAAAATACTTTTTACTTGAGGGATGTAATTTCACTTAGTGCAGAACTCCCCAGAGGCAGGGTGGTCGGGTGAGGTTGCTGAGGGAGAAGGGAAGCCTGTGTCTTCGGTGTCTGAGATGAGAATGTTCATTTCTTAGGGCTGCGGGCGAGGACTGGAACCAGGTTTCTGTTTTCCTTGGTCTTTCTCCAGGTCAGGTGGAACCTCTATTCCATTCTCTAATCTTCCCTCTTGAATCCAAAAGCTGAAGTCCTTACAGTAGTCCACAAGCCACCCCTACCCCACTCCCATTACCAACCTGACCTCATGTCTAAATCTTTCCCTCATCACTCACTATCCCCCAGCCACATGAGCCTCCTTACTACCCTTCACACACCCCAGGCTGCACTTGTGTTCCCTCTGCCTGTAGTTCTTCTCCCAGATACCTTCATGGTTCACTCTGCTGCCCACTCAGGTCTCTGCTCAAATGTCCTTTACAAAGGGGCCTTCTGTGACTCTCTTGTTAAAAATCGCACACTACTCCTTCCCACCCTGTATTCCTCTTCCCTGCTTTGGTTTCCTTCCCAGGTCTTACTACCACTGAAAAATCTATGTTTTATTCACTTACTTAGTTTATCATCTGCCTTTTACCATTAGAATAAAAGCTCCAGTCAGGCATGCATTTCTGTCTGTGTTGATCATGCTGATTCCCCGTGGCACCTAGAGGAGCGCCTGGCGTAACTGACAATCACTTGTCAGGGCTTGCAGAGCTGGGACTCAGGCTTGGCTCTGCAGGTCCCCAGCTTGCTTCCATTTCTATTTCCTTTTGCCTTATTTCGTGACCAGTCTTCTCATTCATTTGTTCACACATACATTTGTTCATTCATTCATTCATTCAGTCATTCAACAAACATTCATTCAGTGCCCTCAGTGTATTTGTGGACACAGTAAGGAACAACTCAGAGTTTTTGCTCTCAGAGAACAAGGAAAACAGATGGTAGATGATCGTACAAAGTTCAGGTGGAGATGAGCACTATAAAAGTATAGCAGGGTAAGGGACTGCAGAATGACAGGGGATGGCTGAGAAAGGTCTCACTAGGAGTGACATTTGAGGCATGACCTGGAGAAGGAGAGGGAGAAAGTGGTGTGAATCTCGGGGAGAAAATGGCTCCAGGCATAGGGTCATGCAGGTCACAGGCTCTGTTCTGGGAGACGCCCACCGTGGGTGAGAGGGAATGCCAAAGATGGGAGTGGGAATTTTAGAAACACATTGATAAGCCAAGGGCCTTGTGGGACTGCTCTTTCTTGGAGTGATGCTCTAATCATCATCTGGATCTTTCTGAGTTTAGAACCCTGGAGCCTTCTGAGTTTAGAACCCTGGAGCACCGGGGGTGTCATGGGAAGGACGAGCCTTGCTGGGAGAATGCCTTTTTTGCTAACTGGCTTTGGTCTGGGGGTCGGAGCCTGTCCTTAGTGAAGGATGGGGGTGGGGATGGTGGCTGGAAGGGAAACAGCCTGACTGTTGCTTCAGTCCCTGGAGGCAGCTTGGAGAGGAGCTCATTAGAGGCCTGAGGGGGAGGCCGGGCCAGGCAGGAAAAGCCTGTCCCTGCCCCAAGGACCTGAAACCCTGATGAAGAGCAGAGTTCTTCGTGCACAGACTGAAGTAGGAGAAACACTGAGCTGGTACCTTCTATCACCCTTTGAAATGAAAAGGGGAGGGGCATCCAGAGAGGAATGGATTCAGAATATCTCTGCATGGAATCAGATGGATGACGCAAATTTTGACTTTGCTAAGCTGTGTGATCTTGGGGGACCCTTTCCTGATCAGTAAAAGTGCAGGAAACAATACCTAATTCTGCACGATTGTTGTGAGAACTGCATAAAATGCCATTCATTCACCAAGTGCCTCGTCCAGTGGCTGGAGGCATAGCACGCACTCGAAAGTGGTAGTTGATGTAATGATGATATTCAATAATCCATATTACGTTAAGTCCATCTAATGGCCCACTTTCATGAAGATGTTCCCGATGACTATAGCCCTTTTCTTATGCTCCTGTCATTGTCATTTTACTTATGCTACCTCATTCCATGCTGCTTTGTCCTGTTCTTTTGTTCTATTTTATGAAGTTAAGTGGTATCCTCAGGTTTTCTCTATCCAGAGGGCTACAAGGTATGGTGGATTTGGGGCTGTGAGTTTGTGTAAACCTGTTCTGTTAGTTTTGTGAAGCCTGCAGGTAAGAACTTGAAAGAAGCATCAAAAGGAAGTAGCTTTTGAGAAGAAAGAAGACACTAAACAAATATATTCTGGACCCTGCCCCCTCTGGATGCCCCTTACCTTTTCACTTCCAAGAATGACGGGAGGGGGGGGGCACCAGCTCAGTGTTTCTGTACTTTAGTTAATCACATCTCCTGTTTTTGCTTTTGGTTTTTCCGTCACATGTATCTGTCATATAATTTGCTTAATAGTTTTCTTTGAATTTGCTCACTTTTTAACATCAAATATAACTAAAAGGAAACTTTAAATCCCATGGGTCTGACAACCTAATTGTACTATTTTGATATCCATTAAAAGACAGCACAATTAAAATGAAAAGAAAGTCTATGTACCATCTAAAACCATGTTTCACCAGATTAAGTAAGTCAGTAAGCAGAAGAACTTAAAGTCACTTGGAAGAATTTGGTGAGCGAAGGGAGGCTAGGGAAATCAGTCACCCACTTTGTCAGGAATGTGGATTAAACTCTTTTAGCAAGAAAATTGAAAGCCAATGAGGTCTAAAGGCAAGGACCTGAATTAGTAGAATTTTAAAAATCTTATATGATTTTATTTAAAACCTGAATTTCTCTGCTCTTATTCTGCTGGCACAGCTTTGGATTTCTATCTTTTTTTGGGGGGATACAAAGCCCTTGCCCCACTTCTCTTCATAGAGTGTGACATCCAGGAATGCCTTGCCTGCACCCCTTTTTCCTCTGCTTGCCCTCAGTTCTGTGCCTTCTTTGCATCACTCACCCAGGACTGTCCTGTCCCAGGCTATTCTCTGAGAGGAGCCCAGCCCATGATACTCTTCCATCCCACCTCTCTAGAACCTTCCCTTACCTGGGAAAACCTAAATTGAACACCAAGGTATCAGGCCAGGACATGCCGTTACTTTTCCAGTAGCCAGCTTAGAGGAGTTGGGACCACTGACACCATTGCTAGACTTCCACTGGATCTTTGAGATGGGGTTTTGTATTTGCTTATTACTTTTTCTAGATTAATATTAATGTTCACTATCTAACTGGGAGCTGTTGCCAAATTGAGACTGTTATCTTTTTTTTGGCAAGAATAATAAAATTTAAATGTCACTTAAATGACACAAAAAGATGCCTTCTGTGTTGAGTACAATCCTTTGACAAGTTTAGCACTAATTGCTTTATAACAGTGAACTAGTGAGTGGTACCATATCCTGTTAATGATGAAGATGAATGTCATGAGCCCTCAGGGAACTACTCCTGGCTGATTCCTATAAACTCCGAAGTATTTCTTAGTTGGAAACAACACAGTCACTTTCTTCTGCTTGAAATCTAGTCTCACAGGGAGCCGGAATATTCCAGCTTCCTCACTCGTAATTTAGCTTCCATTCGCAGCCCTAACAATTGGAAATGGATGTCTGGCACTGGTTCCCTTTGTTCTGAAGAGAAAAGTGGCAGCACCAGGGACCACTTTCCCCGGCCTTATTCTCTGTGCCCGGGAGGCTGAGTCAGGTCTGAGCTCTCCCGAGAGCACGTGTTTGGCCTGAGGAAGGTCAGAATTATTTATACGCAGAGCCACATTGATAGAATCCCCCAGACTCAGATCAACCTTGTTTCTGATCAGTTCTGACTCGACCTGGGGACTTGAAACAACGACTCTGTGGTCTCTGCAGCCTGAACTGAATCCCATGGATTGAGCAGAATTTTCTGTTTTCCCTGAGCTGCGTGGGGGTCTTTCATAGCTCCAAAGTCAATTAAAAAAAATAGAAACCCCCCTCTCAATTCCTATGCAGGGGACTAACCATCTTCCCCAAATTTCTCCTTGACCCTATATTGGTGCTGTCACTACCCATTTCCCATTTCCCATTTCCCAATATTTCTGCCTTCCTAGAGGGAGGATGCCTTAACCTCGAAGAAAGACAAATGCATCACTTACTTGGTTCCACAGTTACACGGATGCCTTTTCCAAAGTTGAGTTTGGAAAACTCACAGTACTCGAGGGTGTTCCAAAAACCTTGGCCGTGCCCCACTTTTCTTCTTCCCAATTAACTTTAGGAATGGAGGACTTTTAGGGTTTGACTCTTAGAAAAATGGCACTTGTCGCTTATCCAACTGGCTCGTGATGATTTAGTCAATTGCCAGTAGGGTGGGTGTGCTCTGGGGAGGTTTTTGTCTGAGAAGCAGGTAGGGGCACACGTTGCCATGGTGGACATCTCCAGGACAGTGCCTGGCTTTCCCTGAATTGCTGCTGTCTATGGTTTTGGATTGTTTTCAGTTCCTAGACCCACACCTAGCGCTCAGTCTTGGAAAACTGACATTGCCAAGCAGATGAGTCCCGGATCCATGACTATGGCAGAGTCAAGGCCTCCACAGTCACCGGTGCTGCTTGAAGGGCAGATAACAGGTGGCATCACGAGAGGTGGTGGTGTGGTGTGCCCATGACTTACAGTCCGGTCAGTGTTAGAATGAGCAGCCACAGCTGGTGATTGCCTAGAAACAAATCAATCTCTATTGAAATTCACCTTCCCAATCTGCAAAGCAAAGCACTCAGCCAATTCTCTCTAGGGATTTGGATTCAGAAATCCCATACGAGATGGCTTATATAATTTTCTTTTGTAACAGAATCACCACAAAACCAAGACAAGGAAAGTTTTTAAAGAAGCATCTTTTTGTGTTTCCCAATCATGGCTGTAATACTCTGATGAAAAGCCAGTTTCACCTCAATGAGACCATCAGTGAGAGGCCAGCCGCTGGGCATCACTTCCCTTGGACTGGTCAACTTCCTGCTGTCCCTCTGAGTCCCTGAGTAAGAAGGGACAGCTACTTGTTGTGTTCATCACTCTGGGGCAGGGTAGCCAGGCTGAGGATTTCCCAGGGAAGTGCTGGGAAATCTTTGCCCTGCAGTTTTTGTACAGGTCTCCACGGGGTTTGTAGCACTGTGCGAATCCCACCAATCACAACGTTACAGGGCTTTACAAAAACCTCCCTAAGTTTTACCCTAGGTGAACTCAGAGAACCCTTGGGGCCAGATGTTTTCTCCAAATCAAGCTCCAGCAAGATCAAAGGGTTTGGCAGTTGGGTCAGGGCAGGCACACCCAGGTGCTTCTGTCTGAGGCTCTTCTGCCTCCCTGGCTAGATCTGCCCTGGAGTTTGCAACTGGAATGGACTTCCAGAAACTATCACGTCCGCTCCATCTGTGCTTCCTGGCCAGCCTTCCCTCAAATGGTTTCCCACAGAAGAATTTGTAAGCTATCTGAATGTCTCAAGTGGATTCTCCATTTGGGCAGAAAATGGTTGTGATCAATGTGATTTCTCCCGTCACCTGCTAAGCCTCAGAATTACCTCTGCCTGCCCCTGCTTTACGCCTGAATAGTGTTAAAACAGTTTACAAAGGCCTTTCACATACATTTAAAAATTTGTCCTCTCCATTGACTCCTTGTTGCTAAATTCAAGGCCAGCAGCCCATATGGTGCTTTGTGTGATTTAGAAAAGGCAACCCTGCTGGGCGCGTGGAGAGGCAGCAGCTTGGGTTCAAGCTTGGGAAGCAGATGGCACCTTTGTGTGCCGGATAAAAGGTTTCCCTTTCTCCAGCTGATGCAGCTCTACAGCCAGGGCCTTTAGCCTCACGTGTCCCTTGGCCGAGCGCCCTTGTGCAAGGTACAATGGTGCAAGTAGATGCGGTGGCTCTGTCCAAATTCAATCGATACTTTTAAATCTATATTCTTGCTTGACCTCTGATTTTTGACACAGCTTCTCCCTGTTTGATACTGTTCTCTGGGTCAAGGCACTGGTCTTGGTCCACCTTTGATCTGTGTCTCTCACTATGAAAACAAAGTGATACAGGAGGCTTATCAGAAGTGAGCTTATTAAATGTGAACCATTAAAAGAGAGTGTGAGTTTCATTGTTATTAAAAGGGAGAAGGATTGAAAAAAGTCTTCAGACTGTCCCTTGAGGATCGTATGCAAATCCATTGCTTAATTTAAGTGTCACAATTTGACTTACGATCTTCGTGACAACTGTCTCCTGCCCTGCGTATAACTGCATGCCTGCCCCGTAAACTCCAAGCAACTCGTATCTCCGCATGCAGAGCCTAACCCTCTCCTGGTTAAAAAACCCCAAAACAAATAGGAAAAGAAGAAATGAAGGAATGTTACGGCCTCAGCAACGGTGTGATAGGGGATGGCTTAGGGCAGAAAGCAGGAGAATGTGAATCTCACGGGGAGAGCCAGATGAGAATAAAGAATTGTCATTTGGGCTCTTGAGTATGGCTGTTCTTAGGTGCTAGTCGTTGAGCTGACAAGAGTTCGGTGGTCACCGTGCTGAGTGATAGATTAAGCGTCTCGTTAACCCCCGTGAGGCTCCTGGACCTTCTCCTAGTGCTGTTTGCAGACTTTCCCCAGCAGGCACCAGAAACTGGTTGGAATAGAACTAGTTATAGGAAACAAAAAGCTGGGACTGAACAGGCCATTCAAGTCTTCAGTTATACCACAAGTTACACATGCAACCTGTGGGTCTGGGGCAGTGAATTTTGCAGTCCTGTGGCTGTGGCAGAGAGTTTGGGGGTGATGAGTCCTGATGGAAATGCAGGGGCTGTGGTCCCTGCCTTTCCACTCTCTGTTACAGAAGTGTACGTCCATGTGCCTTACCGCACGACTCTGCAGGGCCTCCTAGGCCGACTCCATTGACTTTGGGGCTGGCCGTGCTTTGATCCATTGAATGTGGGTAGAAGTAATAGCATGTCAGGTCCAAGCTGAGGCTCCAGGAGACATCACATCACGGACTGCCAACAGCACTCTTGAATCTCTGCCTTCTGAGATGAGAGAGCATGTTCCAGAGAGTCGCTGCTGCTTCAGCTGCTTCTGAGAATGAAGACCTGTGGAGAACACCTGACTCTAACCCACATCTTGAAGCCAAGTCTGGCTGTCCTGAGCAATGCATGCTTGTTGTTCTAAGCAACTGACATTTTGGGATCGTTTGTTGTAGATCATAATAACAGGAGGAATATCTGATTAATGCAAATGCAAAGCCTTGGGGGGGACCCTAAGTATAAAATTACATGCTTAAAATTTCTGGTGGCTTCCTATTATCCTCAGGATAAAATAATGTGGAACATGGGTTTTGCTTACATCCCAGGCCTCTGTCTTGTACTTCTCTGCATGTTCTCTTAAACTCAGCTGCATTGAACTGCTTGATCCTTAAAGCTCCATGTTCTTTCACAACTCTTTGCCTTTACTGTGTGATTGCTTTTATCATACATGCTCTTTCCTTCTTTTATTTCCAAATTTGTTCCCTAACCCATCCGCTTAGATCTGATTGATTTTCTGGTCTTAGCTTAGCTACTTCCCTAGGAAGGCCTGCTTGAAGGCTCCGACTGGATTTGGTTAGGTGCCCACCCCTCCCTGAATTTCCCTGACATTCAGTGCTTCTCTCCATCACCGCACTCAGAACCCCTTTCCTTTTCTTCATTGGGCAGACACCCTTGAGGGAAGGGGTTTTCTTGTTCATTTCTGTATACCTTGTGCCAGCGCAGCACCTGACTTGGTGAATGCTCAGAAAGTGTCTTCTGAATCCATTTTAAGGATGAGGCGTCTCATGCCCAGAGAGGACAAGCTAGGAAGTGAAGGAGCCATGGCCAGAGCCCACACACACCCCACTCCTAGCCCCCTGCTCTCTTCCTGGCACCGGGCTGCCTTAGGGAATACAACCTTAATTTGTTCAGTGGGGCATAGCAACATTAGTGGTAAACAAATTGATTTTTAACAATAACCTGACTTAAGCTTCATTGGGAAGATAAGTTTGTTGTGATTTGTTCCACACCATGAAATACATTCTAAAACCAAACAAAAATGGGTTTCATGTTGTCTTCATATTTAGAGGATTCAAATCACTTGCTTTTCCACTAACGTGAGTATCAAGGATCATTTGTGCCTCTGGAGAGGAGGCCTAGAACATCACGGCTGGGATAGACCTCAAAGATCATATGTTCACTCCCTTGGGTGTTTGGATAAAAGAGTCTAGAAAGGTCCAGAGAGGTTTCACAATTTGACGAGGCATCCAACCTCAAAGGAGCACATAAGAAATCAAGCATTCTGATTCCTAGTTCAGTTATATTTTTTAATAGGCAAATACCCAGTCTTCTTTGGTCTTTTATTCTGGCATTTATCATTTGAAATAGTTTCCGGGTATCCTCTCAGTCCCACAGCCTGACCTTCTTCCCTGAAGTGGCCATAGAATGGCCTGGGTGACCTGGCATTTTCTTTTTCTGTGACTTTTCACTGTTGTCTCAGATGCTCTTCTGTGGGAAAGGGTGGTTATATCCTGAAATTCAGCTCTCCCTGGAAGGAAGCAGCCCATGTTCTCGGTGCCAGGCAAGCTCATCCTCAATGGGGAACAGAGGAAAAGGGACAGTGTGTGGGGACTGGGTTTGCCAAGGTGTTGTCCACTCCTGGCTGGGACCAGGCCTCACGCACAGAGACTCAGAGTACTTTGAGATAATTTATGAGATACCAACCCAAGAAATACAAATATAAAAATAAATATAGCACAGGGCTATCCTCAAGGGATATGGACTTTGAACTATATTCATCGCCACCTCCTGCTCTCAGTGTTGGTATGCACTCTTTGAGGGCTGTAGACAAATTGTAGTATATTCAAATGAGAAGACCAGGCTGTTGAAGAGACTTCAAACCATGTACAGGGAGGAACAGCTAAAAAACCTGGGGGAAGAAGACCAAAGGAAGGGGTATCTCTGAGGGTGTTTGATTTTAGTCTTTGGATATCTGTCGGAGGAGAGCTGGCTTATTAACTCATGTTAGCAGATTATTGCATTCTATCTATTGCAGTGTGTTGGTTTCATTGAAATACATGAGAAAAAAAGACATGTATTTTTCTTTTAAAATTTTATTTATTTTAGATATATGGGAAGGGAGGCAGAAAAAGAAAGAGAAATATCCATGTGTGAGAGATGCATCGAATAGTTTCCTCTTGCCCACCCCCAACTGGGGACCTGGCCTGCAACCCAGGACATGTGCCCTGACTGGGAATTGAACCAGCAACCCTTTAGTTTGCAGGCTGTCACTCAATCCACTGAGCCAAACCAGCCAGGGATACAGATATGTATTAATAGCTCAAAAAGAGAGGTTAGTTGCAATGAGGAATCTGTAACCATGTTAATGAACTTTACCTATTCTGTTAGATTAAAATCTACTGGTCTATCTTACATTTTGGATAGAACTTTCACTCAAATGTGCTTTTGTAACATAATCCTTTGGTCAATTGGGAAACATTTGTTCACGAGTTAAGCAACTTCCACATGTTGAGACACTTCATTATACAATATCAAAATACCACAGTAGTTAATATAACCACTGATATCTTTAAATAAGAAAAGTATTTAAATTTGGGGGAGGCATCCAGCTCATGGTGGCAGATACAAGTTTTTCTAAACTCTAATTTTTGCCTAATGCTTAGATTTTTATCATCATTAACAATTATTAGTTATTTTTCTTGATGTGAAAAGCTCATTTTATTCATTTTTAAGAAGATGCCTGCCAAGTACCCACGTCTGAATAACTATAGTTTGTCTGTCATTCTTTCAAGCAAAAATGGTCTTTCATGGCAAAAGTGGCTCATTCAGCTTTCAACTCAAACAATTGCACAAATGTTTTTCCTTGGGATAATTATCATAATTTGGAATGTAGCAGAAGTGCTTTACATGTGCTTCCTCTTTTGCCACACAGAATGCTAAAAATAGATATACTCAAGAGTTAAGATTTAATGAAATTGAGTTTTTATTTTACTTTGTCAATGTAAGGGCTGAATTGTGTCCTCCCAAAGTTCTTATGTTGAAGTCCTCACTCCCATTATCTAAAATTGGACACTATTTGGAGAGAGGGCCTTTAAAGAAATGATTAAGTTAAAAATGAGGTCCTTAGTGTTTGGGCCAACCAAATATGATTGGTGTCCTTACAAAAAATGAAAATTTTGACTCACAAAGAAATGAGACATGCACGCACAAAGGAAAGACCATGTGACAAGGTGGCCCATGGCAAGCCTAGGAGAGAAGCCTCAGGAGAAATCAACTCTGTAGGCATCTTGATTTGGATTTCTAACCTCAAAAGAGAAAATAGATTTCTGCTATTTAAACCACTAAATCTGTAGTATTTTCTTATGTTGGCCATAAGAAACTGACATAATCAATGATATTTTAAAGGGTAACTGGCTTTTCCTACCCCCAACAAACATGTGGCAGTGAAGAATGTAATGATTACTAATGCAGAATGCATGCCACCACCTTGATTCATGCCAAAGGACTAGTAGTTCTACCCGCCATTGTTTTTGCATCATCAGTGAAAATGTCAATAGAATGAAAAAGGCAAATAATGTTTTGGTATTATTATCCTGAAAAGGTGTTGAGGCCCCTAGAGGTTCATGGACCATAATTAAAGAACCAGTGTCCTAATTCTATGTTGTTTGTGCTGCCAAACTTGCAACAGCAGTATCAACCCCAGGCCTCCTCTGCTGCCTCACCTCTCCCTACCTGTTTGCTAGTGATTAGTAAACCAATTTTATCATATGCTTTGACTGATCAAAGCAGCCTTTCAGTTCTAAAAAATGATAAAATTGACTTAAGTATTTTGGTTGCAATTTCTAGTCAGAGACCATAGATCTACATGTCATCTCCCTCAGGTTTCTTTTGCTTGGTGGTACTCTGGGGGTCAGATGCTGGATCCATGATAATTGTGCTTTGGTGACAGAAGGAAGACTCAGTGAAGGCCTAGAAGTCTGACCACATTACGTTCAGGATCCATAGTATATTTTTGTGACAATATTTCAGCCTTTTCATTAAACACAATGTTTACTTGTTTAAGTGACAGGTAGTTGAGATGGTGACTTGAGTTTTGGGCAAAACCGTAAAGAGGAGGAATAGCCCAACATGGCTTACAGGTTAATGCATCAAATACTATACTCAGAAACTGGAGAGGAATGAAGAAGCCAGGCTTTTCAACTAAGACCTGTATAAGGGCCCAAGAATGGATAAATCTGGTCATGTTCCCCTCAGGTAAGAAGAACCCAACACACCTTGGCTTTTGTCAAAACCTTCTCTTACCTTCTGTATGATGCCCATCCAACTGAAGGAGATATGAACTTGGCAATCAACTGGCTGGAATTCCTTGGTACATCTGTACAAGAATGGAACATCCTCACCCCCACACAAATGGAGGACTTGATTTTGAACTATTCTCATTTCAGATATTAAAAGGTGGTGATTTTAGTACAATACCTCACTTATGCCTATGTCTTCAATAAGAATAATCTAAAAAGCACAACATCATCATTAGCAATTTTCTTATTTATTTTACCTATAGTCAGTAAAAGAGTTCATTGTTATCTTAGAAATATGTCATATGGACATATAGTTTTAATTTGTTCAAAGGTCTATAAGTTCAGGAAGTTCTTTGAGTAGAGTAGCAGTCTTTAAGAAAGTATGCTAATTTTCAAGAAACATATTGCATTTCAATTTTTCATTGTTTAAACTTGCTGCAGAGTTCTTGGCCACTTAAAAATAAAAACTTTAAGTAGCATTCTAAAATTTTGAGACATTCCAAAAAGAGGTGAACAGAATCAATACCTATAGACTCATCACCTTAATTTAAGAATTGTTAATGTTTGCCACACTCTGTATTTTGGTTAATTATTCAGAAAATAAATTACAAACATCATTAAAATCCTAAACAGTTCAGTATGCATTGAAAATATTAAACATGTAAAGGTTCTTTAAGAAGAAGGAAGAAAGGAAAGAGAGAGGAACATAATTATAAAGAATAAAATGGCAATAAATACATACCTATCAATTATCACTTTAAATGTAAATGGATTAAATGTTCCAATCAAAGGACAAAGGGTAGCTGAATGTATTAGAAAACAACACCCATATATATATTTTTCGATGACAGGGAAGTAACTAAAAAACACATAAACACGTGGAGGTTAAATAACATCTTATTAAACAATGAATGGGTCAATAAAGAGATCAAAGAACAAATCAGAAGTTACCTGGGACAAATAAAAATGAAAACACAACAAACCCAAACCTATGGGACATAGCAAAAGCAGTCCTAAGAGGGAAATTCATAGCAATATGGGCCTACCTCAAAAAAACAAGAAAATTTTCAAATAAACAATCTCACTTTACATCTAAAGGAACTAGAAAAAGAACAACAAAGCCCAAAGTGATTAGAAGGAAGGATGTAATAAAGATTAGAGCAGAAATAAATGACATAGAGACTAAAAAATTACAAAAGATCAATGAAACCAAGAGATGGTTCTTTGAAAAGATAAACAAGACTGACAAACTTCTAACCAGACTCATCAGGAAAAAAAGAGAGAGGACACAAATAAATAAAATCAGAAATGAAAGGGGAGGAGTAACAACTGACAACATAGCAATACAAGGGATAGTAAGAATATTTTACGAACCACTGTATGTTAACAAATGGAATGAACTGGACAAAAACAGATAAATTCCCACAAATATGCAATCTTGCAAAACTGAATCAGGAAGAATCAGAAAATCTGAATAGACCCATTACAATCAATGAAATTGAAGTAGTAATCAAAAAATTCCCAGCAAAGAAAAGTCTTGGACTGGATGTCTTCACAAGTGAATTTTACCATATATTCAAAGAAGAATTAACACCTCTCCTCAAACTACTCCCAAAAATTCAAGAGGAGGAAAGACTCTCAAGCTCATTTTATGAGGCTAGCATTATTCTAATTCTAAAGCCAGAAAAAGACATTACAAAGAAAGAAAATTATAGGCCAATATTCCTGATGAACATAGATGCTAAAATCTTTAACAAAATATTAGTAAACTGGCTCCAGTGATACATTAAGAAGATCATATACCATGATCAAGTAGGATTTATTCCTGGAATGCAAGTTTGGTTTAATATTTGAAAATCAACTAATGTGATGTACCACATAAACAAAATGAAAGATAAAAATCACATGATATATCAATACATGCAGAAAAATAATTTGATACAATTCAGCACCCACTTATGATAAAAACTCTCAGCAAAGTGGGTATAGACAGAACATCCTTGCACAAAATGAAGGCCACATATGACAAACCCATAGATAACATTTTACTGAATAGGGAAAAATTGAAAACATTTCCCTTAAGATCAGAACAAGACAGGGATGTCTGCTTTTACCACTCTTATTCAACATGGTACTGGAAGTCTTAGCCACAGCTGTCAGATAAGAGGAAGAATTAAAAGGCATCCAAACTGGAAAGGAAGAAGTAAAACTGTCCTGATTTGCAGATGACATCATACTGTATAGAGAATGCTAAGGACTCCACCAAAAAGCTATTAGAACTAATAAATGAACTCAGTAAAGTAACAGGATACAACATTAATATTCAGAAATTGGTTTTATTTTTATATGCCAATAATAAAGTATCATAAAAGGAAACCAAGAAAACAATCTCATTCATAATTGCATCAAAAATACCTAGGAATAAATTTAACCAAGGATGTAAAAGACCTGCGCTCAGAAAATTATAAGGCACCAAAGAAAGAAATCAAAGAAGGCAAAAATAAATTGAAGCATATACTATGTTCATGGATAGAAAGAATTAACATCATTAAAATGTCCATACTACCTAGAGCAATCTATAGATTCAACACAATCCCTATCAAAATACCAATGGCATATTTTGCAGAACTAGGATAAATAATCCAGGAATTTATATGGAACCACAAAAATCCCTGACTAGCCTCAGTAATATTGAGAAAGAAGAACAAAGCTGGTGGTAACATGCTACCTGATATGAAACTATACTACAAGTCCATAGTAATAATCAAAAAAGCATGATACTGATGTAAAAATAGACATAGAGATTGATGGAACAGCATAGAAAGCCCAGAAATAAACCCATGCCTTTATGGTCCATTGATATTTGACAAAGGAGGCAAGAACATACAATGAAGAAAAGACAGTCTATTCAATAAATGGTGTTGGGAAAACTGGACAGATGTGTGCAAAAAAAAATGAAACTGGACCACCTTCTTACACCATACACAAGAATAAATTCAAAATGGATTAAAGGATTAAATGTAAGACTCAAAACCACAAAAATCATAGAAGACAACATAGGCAGTAAAATCTTGGACATTTTTTGTAGCAATATTTTTTCTGATATATCTTTTTAGGCAAGGGAAACAAAAGAAAAATAAACAAATGGGATTATATCAAACTAAAAAGTTTTTGCACAGCAAAGGAAACTATCAAAAACAACAACAACCACAACCACAACCACAACAAGAAAGAGGCAACCTACTAAATGGGAGAACATATTTGCCAATGAGACATCTTATATGGGGTTAATATCCAAAATTTGTAAAAGAACTCATACTACTCAACACCAAAAACCCCAAACAATCCAATTAAAAAAATGGGCAGAGGACATATAGATGGCCCATAGACATATGAAAAGATACTCAATGTCACTAATTGTTGGAGAAATGCAAATTAAAACCACAATAAGTTATCACTTCACACCTCCTGTCAGAAGGGCTATCATCAATAAATCCACAAATGACAACTGTTAGCAAAGATGTGGAGAAAAAGAAATCTTTGTGCACTGCTGATGGGAAGGCAGACTGGTGCAGCCACTGTGGAAAACAGTATAGAGTTTCCTGAAAAGATTAAAAATGGAACTACCTTACAGCCCAGTGATTCTACTCCTGGGATTTATCTGAAGGAACTGAAAACACTAATTCAAAAGAATGTATGCACCTCTATGTTCATTTCAAATGTTTTTTTTACAATAGCCAAGCTATGGAAGCAACCCAAGTGCCCAACAATAGACAAGTGGATAAAAAAGCCATGGTACATATATATAATGGAACATTACTCAGCTATAAAAAGAATGAAATTTTACCTTTTGTGACAGCATGGATGGACCTAGAGGGCATTACGCTCAGTGAAATAAGTCAGTCAGAAAAAGACAAATACCATCTGATTTCACTTACATGTGGAATCTAAAGAGCAGAATAAATGAAAACAAATGGAAACAGATACATAGATGCAGATAAAGAACAGGTGGTTGCCAGAGGGGAAATGGGGTAGGATGGATGGGTGAAAAAGGTGAAGGGACTAAGAGGGACAAACTGGTAGTTACAGAATAGTCACGGGGAAGAAAATTAGGGTACTGGAAATACTGAGGGGAGAGCTATGTAAATCATGATTATCTAACGACTAAGCTGTACACCAGAAACCAAAACATAAAAAAGTGCAAATGGTTCTTAACCTTTTGAAAGATGCTCTAATTTGTTTATAATAAGAGAGATGTAAATTAAAACTATATTCTGGTATAATCTCACCTATTCAATTGGAAAAAATAAGTGTCACAAATTCAAAAAAATTAAACGTTTTTCCACATTTCCATCATACTACAGTTTTCTACCTAAAAAGGTTAACAATTTCCTAAAATAATGAAATAGTCAATTCATGAGGAAATTTTTCTCATTGTCCCCAAAATGTCTTTTACAGATGGCTTTAAAAAACAAGAGTTCAGTCAAAGACTATGCATTTAATTTGGTTGGTAAATCTTTTAAGTTTCTGTAGTGTGTGATATTTTTCCACCTACTGCTTTCCTTCCACTGTATTTCTTTCCCTTTTCATCCCATTGATTGAAGGATGGGGCCTGTTGTCCCACAATGGCTCACCCTTCCGATTTGTCTAGTTGTTAGGACAGTCCTTTAACTTGTTTCTCTAGCTCCCTTGTCTACTGTTAGAACTAAAGGTTTGATTGCCTTTAGTTAATTAATTTATTTTTGGCAGGATTACTGTATAGGTCATGTGCCCTACATATAACACATCATGTCAAGACAGACATCAGACCTTGATAAGGCTAATCAATCACTAGGATTAGAGGGTGACAGAAAAATTCATCTTTTGTAAAGTTATGTATTCCCATTGCAACCAGTAAGAAACCTGAGTCTTTAAAATGTTTTTAAGACTTTCATTTTTTGGCTTGGAACTTTTTTTTTCTGCATGATTTCTTGTGTGAAATAGGAAGGTGATCATACTTTTTTTTTTCCGTTACTCTGAATGCTTCCAGTCTGCTATAC
This sequence comes from Anoura caudifer, assembly GCA_004027475.1. Taxonomy (NCBI): domain Eukaryota; kingdom Metazoa; phylum Chordata; class Mammalia; order Chiroptera; family Phyllostomidae; genus Anoura; species Anoura caudifer. The sequence goes on along the minus strand of PVKU01001936.1, from coordinate 27,324 downwards.
CAGAAAAAAGTTATGAATTCACCATCATATGGTAAAAAATTAATATTTAAAAGAGTCTGCTCCTTTAGAAAATAAGTAATCCGAGATATGTCCCATTTCTGTGCTAAAAATGAGTGTTTCACTAAAAGTGTCATCTTTGTGAGTTGTTTATATTCCCTCAAAATGGCTCTTTTGATGTTATTTTGATTGAGTTGATGTATTCTATCTTTTAAAAGCCATAAACCCATTTATTTCGAACAGCGTGGGAGGAGGCTGAGGTATCGTTTTTTCTCTCCCCACGCAGTACTTTGCTCTTCTGCATGTAAAAGGAGCAATTGACTGGTGTGCTAACTGGTGATTGTAATCCCAAAATGAAGGGATTAATCCCTGTGCTCTTAGCCGAAACATAGGCAGGTTTAAGAGAAGAGTGAAGCAGAGCCTAGACTTCGTAAACTCTCAGGTCTATGGAATTAACCACTGATTGGTCCTCTGAAGTCAACAGAGATACTGCTTGGTTCCCAGGAAACATCTGTCAAGAACACATCATTTAGGTGGGTAGGCATAACTTGTGTCTTTGCTCTAGGATGAAGAGACGGCTTGGTGGCATTAGGCCAGAGAGGGAGATGCCTTGACCTGAAATAATATTCCCAGTCCTGCTAGGTATTCCACTATCTTCAAGGAACAGCTCAAGATTTCTCTTGTAGAGCTCTTTGCAGCCAGCTCTACCCAACACACATTTTTCCTCTCACCATCTGTCTACTTGTGATTTTCTGATGGTTCAGGTTTTATTTATGAAGAGTCTGTAGTCATCATCCTATCACTGGCACATTTGTCCAGTGCCACTTATGACCTTCTTGCCACCTCTGCCCCCTATTTGACAGTTTTTTCATCAGAACAAGGCACATGAACTGCTAGGGTTTGGGGATTCAGGGTCAGAGTTTCACCTGGTGGACCTGCTTTGGTGTGGCGTTTAGTAATACATTATCTAAAAATGATACGGACTCTGCAAGCATGTCATGTTACAGTGAGATGGAATTCCGTTCACAGCAACCATTGTAAGCTTTCTTGTACATTTGTAGTACATGTTTTAGCATTTAGTGATGCATCAAGCTCCTGAAGGGAGGAATTATGTACCTTGGACAGACATGGGTTCACCCTCTTGGCTCATCATGCACGAGTGGGAGACCCAGGGTACAGGCTCACAGTCATTATTGTTCCCATTCCTTTCACTTCTCCCCTGATATTCTCTTTTACATTGTCATGAGCGTAGTTTATAAATGTTAAAATATGTGGTTGGGATTACTTGTAACTAATGACTTTGGTGATACGTGTTCATTCTGAAACCATTGTAGTAGACAATATGGAGTAACCCCCTAGAGAAAGGAGTCTGGAGGCAAGGGGCAATGAAACTCATCTCCCTGTAACACCCAGAGGACTCCTCTGGTTGCTGAGACATACACAGTGGATCACAGTTGGGTGTTTTTGAACAAAGGTTTAATAAACTTTAAACTCCGTGGTACCTCGTAATCACAGTGAAACACAGCGGTACAAAAACCCTCTGCTTCCTTTTTTTCTTTGCTTGGCATTTTGCCATCGCCACCCTCTGCATTTAGAATACCTCAGAAATCTCCTTTCGAAAATGTTATTATTGTGGTTAAATGCTATAAAACTCAGAGGCCCAAAATTACTACAATCATAAATCAATAAGTAAAACACTAAAATTAAAAAATAAATGGATGAAGAACAAAGGAAGAAAGCCACTCATTGGTTAACAAACTTGGAAAAATGTTCCAACTTTCTAGTAATAAAAACTGTAACCAAAGCATTAAAAAACCATTTTCTTACAGATATTTAAGCAACATTCTTTTTTAAGAGGAAAGTTGAAGTTCTGCATACTAGCAAGATGTTAAAATGATATAAATTGTTATATTTTTATTGGAAGCCAATTGATTAATATCGAGAGGGTGAAAACATTTATACTAGTTTGAACAAATATTTTCATTTTGAGGAATTTGCTGAGAGAAAATATTAATACTATATATGTTTGAACATAAAGTGAGGCTCATTATCCTTGGAAAAGAGAGAGTCCCCCTATATTTGATTCCTTGCAAATTATAAAAAGCAATATTATAATGCTTTCATATAGTTTTTTTTGTACAGTTCAGTACAGTTTAATGAAGACACCACATCTTGGGATGATCTCAAGTAATGCTAGTTCATGGGATTAGCGAAAAAGATGACTACATAATGTAACAGAAACTTACTCACTATTCTTGAAGTATGCCTATGAAATTACAAGTGTTTTATATTGTTCAAACACATTTTTGAAAGTAAATGTTTTGATGTGGAGATCAAGAATACCATTTGCAGGATAAATAGCAAAACAACTGTTCTAATGTTATATGAATAGATATTGTGGTTCAAAAATGCTTTTAGTGATAGCTTCATATATAGATTCATAACGTGCTACAATTTAAATAATTTAGACACAAGTGAGATTGATGTGCTTTGGAAAAATGTTTGAAGATTAAAAAAGCACCTCTAGTGATAACAAATGCATTGATTTGAGATACCTGTGGAGTATTTGAATAAAGTTTGTAAACCATGAGAATGAGAAAAAGCGGTATTTCAAAATTAATATGCTATTTTATATAATATGTGATTTTAAATATGTATGCATAACTAAGTAGATATGTAAAAAATTTTGAAGTAGAATTTGACAATTTTGTCTACAACCTATTAGTTTATATATTCAAGTTGGCCAAAAACCTAATTTGAATCTTCTATTTGAGGAAATGGAGGCTTATTTCAGATTTTGTATGTATACATTTTAACATACAAACCTTATATATGTTTCCTCATGTACATATATGATACTTTAAAAATAAAAAGTTATAAGTACAGATATGTTCATTACAGCAATTTTTACAATAGGAAAAATGTTGAAGCTGCCTAAATTCTCTAATTAGTAAAGTAATTAAGTAAACTATAATATATTCCTAGATACTATTAAGTAAACTATAATATATTCCTAGATACAGTATTAATGTGGCTTATTAAAAATATTGATTAGGGAAAGTATCTAATAACATAGAGAATTGATTATACAATGTTAAAGAAGATATGAATATGAGTAAAGAAAACTTTACTTTTCATTACTCACATTCCTGTGAGAAGGAACATACTGAAATAGTAACTGTAGCTGATTTTTGTTGGCAGGCTTCATTTTCTTTCAACATGAAATTTTATTATGACTTCCAGGGAAGAGAGGAGCTCAGGTCAGTGGGTCCCAGCTCCAAGCCATGCAGACAAGCTTCCTGGTGCAGTCATCCACCTGACTCACTTTCTGACAAGGATGCTTGCCTCACTACTGAATGGCTTTCAACTACTACAGAGTTATTTCTGCTACTGGAGTGAAATCTGTTTCTCCAGGTATCCTCCTCCCCCGTCCTCACTGGCCCCAAATCTGCCCTCTGCCGCCATGGTGAATGTTCTTGGCTGTAGGCTTTACTGAGCCTCTTCTTGGACTCAGGAAGGTAAGCGCATACAAGGAGAGCCCCCAGACTCTCCTTGTATGATCACACTGAGCCTCCACACAAAGTCAGAACACAGTTTCATCTTTCCGTGTAGACAGTGTTCCTCAAGCTTTGACAATTCTGCTATGGTTGCTTTAGTCTTGAGGTTATGGCCATTATCTCTATTAGAGTATAACGTTCCCTTCCTCCCACTCAAACCTTAGAAAAGCTAAAGCCTCCATTTCTTTTCATCACACAAATTACAGCTGACCCTTGTACAACACAGATTTGAACTGCATGGATTCTCTTATACATAGGATTTTATAAAAAATTTAATTTTATTTTTTTTAGAGAGGGGGAAGGGAGGGAGAAAGAGAGGGAGAGAAACATGGATATGAGAGAGAAACCTCGATCAGTTGCCTCTTGTATGCGCCCTGACTGGGGACTCAACCCGCAACCCAGGCATGTGCCCTGACTGGGTATACATAGGTTTTTAAAAAATAAATATACAGTTGTCTCTCTCTATCCCAGGTTTTGCATCCATAAATTCAACCAACTGTGGATACAGAGGGCCGACTGTATGCATCATTCTATGCCTTTTTATATAAGGGACTTGAGCATCCTTGGATTTTGGTATGGGGGGTGGTCCTGGAACCAATCTCCCTCAGGTACTGAGGGATGACTGTAAAGATTTGAGGGAGTGAGAAGTTATGTACGGATTTCCAACTGAGCAGGCGTAGGTTCCCTTAGCCACACATGGTTCAAGGTTAACTGTAGTATGAATTGGTTTCAGATTGTTTCCTGCTACTGGGTTTTGATGGGAATAGAATTAAAACACATGAGGATGTGATGGGGAAGAGAATCTGAGGAAAGGGCACAGGAAGATGAGAATGGGTGACATATTTTATAGTTTGCAGAAGGCTGGCAATTGGCAACCTCCCTTAGCTATTGCCAAGATGTTGGATTATTCCAGCCACAGCTAAGCACTTTCAGAGAGCGGGGTATGAATTCTGTAGGATTTGAGGGTTCTGCACTCATTGAATTCTCATATTTTCTTTCAGAGACCTTAAGAAAATACATATTCTAATACTGACCCTTATATTTTCTGGAGAGATCAGATTAATGTTAATTCAAGTGATGAATACTCTGAGTACACAACAGTATTTTCCCTGGTACTAATGTCTTTGTCTCTCTCGTTGCATTTTGCCCCATCCTTCCTACCCTTCTTAGCTTTACTAAGTAGGCAGTGCACAACAGGGACCATTTTCTTGGGGCAAAAAGCTCCCCCAAAACAACAAAACAAAACCAACAAGTAAAATAAATCTATAGACTTTAGGAACAGCCAGGGTACAATCTCTTATAAACAGTTGCAGCAGAAGACGTTCTTGCAAGGCCTGACACAAACTGGCAACGATTTCTGATGAGCAGAGTGCCCATCGCCATTGTCTTACATTTGACGAGAGGAAAGGTTCTACGGCCAATGCCTTTTGTTGCCTATCCAGTGTATGATCACCACATGGGATTCACAGAGGGAGATGGGCAAGGTCAGTGAGATAGGAAAGCATTGTCAAAACTCTGGATAGATTTTCAGATTTTACATGTAGAGTTGTAACACCTACTTTCCGATAATTCCCTTAACTCTTAGCCTTCTTAATTCCCAACAGGAAATGTTAAATCCGTGAAGATGCTCAGGAGAAAGTCTCCCAGTCTCTCTTTGAGCAGGTGTTATATATGACTGATGGATCACAGTATGGGAATGTCTAAGAAGCTGATTCTCATGCCCTGCCCTGGCGGATGCTTCCTGGGTAGTTGGCAGTTGAGACCCACATCTGTTGTGAACTGGCCCAAAGCCAGTAGCTTTTGTTCTCTGAATTGGAAAGGAACTCAAATGTGGGGTGTTAGGGGTACAGGGAACCACAGGATGTGGACATTCTGGGTGCCTGGTGCCTCATAAGGAAGATGCATCTGTTGGATGAGGCAGCTGGTGAGAAAACTGAGTCAACAGGGGACATGAGCAGTCTCCCAGCACTCAGGTTCCCATCCGCCCCACTGCTTTCTGCCTCTCTCTTAGAACATGGGCTTTTCCAGCTTTATTAGCCAATCTGTGTAGTCAGGTCTGACTGCTGGGATCAGAGTGAGGTCGTAAACAATGCTGAATGAGGAGATCCTTCCTCCGGATGTGATGGAGACTGGATGGCTTGTAGTGTGGAAGCCAAAAAGCATCACAGAATCATCCTAATCCCTCGTGGCAAGAGATTTATCTGCACTGATAGTTGAGTTGATTTGTGTGTGTAGGACAAAGCCTCAGTCTTTACGACTAAATTCCCTATACTCAGAAACAATGTATGGGAACTGGTAGAAATACAGGGTCTGGCACAAATAATGTTTCCTTTTAATTATAAAATCATAAGCATATAATTCCATAACATAACAATATCACGCTCAAGCATAGCACATGACATTTTTGGTGAAATGTTCAAATTGTTGTCCATCGCATGAGAGACATTCATATACCCTACCAACCACACCCTAGCAAGCCTTACTTCTGCTGGACCCTGTATATCCAGGTGGAAATACAGTGTGATTAGAGACCTGTTTAATCATAACTCTTGGGGTCTGCATTAGAGATGGAAAAAGATTTTCCTCTGGAGTCAGATACACTTACTTTACCTTGAGCCTCCAGACTAACCTAAGGTTATACTGGCTTGTTCCAGGTTATTTTTGAGTAGACTCGGTCTGCCATAAATACATGGTAGAGTGAGGTGTGGTATTAGGAGAACAACAGTAGACCAGAGTTTTGGAGTTGTCCGAGGTGACGACGTTTCTGTCTTCCATCGAAGGTGTATGATCCGAATAGCTCCTGTTAGTGTCCACAGCACCGATGCATTCAAACCTTTGCCCAGAAGCTTCACAGGCTTCATTTATCCCATTGAAGCCTTTACAGAAATGATAGGTAAATAGCCCAACCTTTTCCAATGGCGAATATAGTGGTGAAGTAGCTGGACCTGGGTTTAGGTTGAAACTTCTGAGTCAGGCACCTCCAAGAGCCGTAACATCAATGGAGTTCAGATGCGGCTCTAAAAATCTACTCTGGGGACAGATCTCTGAGAATAGTGCCCCCCAATGGCACAAGGTGGTGTTAACTTTCAGACCTGCATGTGTCATGTGTGGGGTAGGACAGAGAAGCTGAAACAAAAGTAGGAAGGGACCTGTTTTACATCATTTCCCTGTTGAGATGCAAAAGGTTTGGGAACCATCATCATTGCTGGAGGGTTTAGGGCCCTGGTGAGGGAGGCTGGGAGAAGCACAGGGAGTTAAAAAGTTTGTAGAGTATCAACACTCTGTGGGTAGATTTCAAAGAAGAAAGTGTAATTTTATAAAGTGGAGGCGGAGGAGTCAAGATTAGGGAAAGATTTAGAAATAGACGCTGCAGCAGACACTAAGAGAAGGATTGGGTATAGAACTTTTACACTGAGAACATTTTTACTGATGTACTATCCTAAGGTAGCCCAAGCTTGAGCTCTTTGCTCCTGATGGCTGCCTGGGATAACAGAGAAATGGAAGAGGAAATCTCTCCATGGAGGTTTCTGAAGAAATTTAAAAATTTAACTTGTACATTGATCTTGTAATGGTAATGAGAAGGGATAGGCAATCCCTTTGGGAGTTAGCTTCAAAGGGAAATACTAGAAAACACAAATAAACTAGAGCATTTATAGAAAAAAAAAAAAAGGAAAATCCATGCTTAATGAATGGTCAGACTTAACACAGCTTAGAACATATAATTTTCTATCAGAATATTGATAATAACATTTCAGTGAACTTGGGTATGGATGCCTTGTGTTGGGTAACAATGGCAGCTGCTGTTTTGCCTGAGTTCAGTCAAGAGACACAGGGAACAATTAGTCTGATCCCTGATACTGTCGTTTAGCAGAGCCTTTGGCTCAGAAACACATTGAGATGTCTTGTGCTTTTCATGTTTTGTTTTTGGTTTTTGAATGTTGTGCAGAACTGCTGTTATACCTGAGGACCTTGCCTTTTTCACCCCGTGTATGTGTGATGCGTATGTATGTCACCATTTGCTGACACTGATGACTTATTTGTAAGCTTTGCTTAGTACCTAAGTTATCTCAGGTAGCTTACCAAGTTGGATTCTGAGGCTCTAAAATAGGAATATAGACTTTCTGATCTTTTTCTCACTCTCCACAAATACAACCAGATAATCCTCTGTCTGGGACTTGGGAGCCATGTTATTTTTTGTGAAAACATTCTAAAGAGTTGTTTTAGAAAACCTAGGAAGGTGTAAGACTAAAGACAAGCCACAGCCTGAAGCTCAGGCTGCTGACTTGAGCACAGATGGGAGAATGTTAACAGCCAAGAAATATGAGTTCCTTGGCTCCTTTCCCAGAACTGCCAGGCTAAGACCTTGGCAGAGATTCAACAGGAAACTGAACTCTATTTGCATATCCTTTCATACATGGGAGATTAAAAGCTTCAACCTTGAGTGATCACAGTTTTTGAGAATCACAATGAGGCATTAAGGAGGAGGAGTGTCCCAAAGGAGATGAACTGGAGTTGAATCAAGGTAGGTGTGAGGTTAGCAATGACTTTCAGTTCCCTTTGATTAATCATGAGTGTATTTCACTTAGTTCTCTTTTAAATTTTATTCTTATTCGGTCAAAGGTAGGCAGGAATCTGTGCTTCCCAATTTTGGGAATCTGTCAAATTTGATCTCCTTTGTCCCACAACTACTTCCTTCTCATTCTTGCTGGACAGAGACCTACAGCTTATTAGTGCTGAAGGAAACTTAGAGATCATCTAATATAAACTCTCTAATATATAGATGAGAATCTGGGGTTCAAAGAGGGTAACTGACTTATCTAAAGTCACACGAAAAGAAATAAGAGTTTTGACTCCCAAACAATTTTTTTTTTAAATTCAACAGGCTGCTAGCTCTTCTTAGCAAGTGAAAGTTACCTTCGATCTCAGATTGTTGCTTTCCAGCACGTGGTTTAGTGCAGATATTCTCATAATCTTCTCCCGTCAGAACATGCATTTCTGGCAGAGAGGAGCTTTGAGGACTGAAATGAGGCTTTTTATCCTTGGGATTCATTTAGGCATTCATTCACTTTGTTTTCTTGGCCCAGTACCTTAGTAAGAACTAATCTCGTGTAGACAGCATGGGCAGAATGTGGATGGAAAAATGCCATGCCTCACAGGTTAGTAACTAAACTTTATAGCTTCCCTTTAAAAAAAATGTGCCCCAGGTATGAAATAGCTCTGGCCACCAACACAGGCTTCAAGCTAGGATGAGCAAAGGGCTCTATGTCTGCTTTGCCCCTGACTGATCCAAGAACAATACCACCATGCAGGTGGCTTCTTACCCGTTGCCAGAGGGTTATAGCTTCCTTTTCAAGGATGGGAAAATATCTCTCTATTCCTAAAAGGGTACATTAATTAAATGTATCCTGAGACTGAGGAGGTCCTGCAGGAGAGCATCCTCAAAGCTGGATAAGGCTGAACTTTCTGAAAATTCAGACCCCCTAGTCCAGCTATCACCTTCGACATCTGAAGCAAGTCTATTGGAAAAACATTTGGCATAAAAAATTCATTCCCCTTGTTGCTTCTGGTAACGCTGGGACTGGCCTGGACCACCTTCATCTGGTACAGACAAAGGGCAATAAAGACACAACAATATGTTATTGGGAGCCAGATAATCACAATAATGAACTTGTCTTTGAGGCTTTCACTATCAGTAGCGCAGGGAAATAATTTAGAGAGGTTGTCTGGCAAAAACATTCACGTTGAGGTATTTTTATGAAAAATATACTGGTAGCAATTTGGATTTCTTGTTTTGGAAAAATGGTTGTACTCGTTGTCAATGTTCCCTCTCATTCAATATCTTTTATTCTTTTCTGGGTAAAAACCACTCTCCTTCAGACCATTAAGAATGGAGGGAATGAAGTATTAGCATTACTGAGCACCTTTGGTGTACCAGTAACCCAGCTGTGCCAGGTTCTTTCTAACAATAATTTCATTTAATCTTTGTAATGACTCTATGAAATAGATATTATTATCTCTATTTTATGGGGGAGGAAACAGGTTTAGAGAACTGGTAAGCAACCTTGTTCAGGTTCCACGTGAGTAAATGAAGAGCTGTGATTCTTAGCCATTTTTGTTTGATTCCAGAGCCCATGTTCTTTTTTACTACTAAAGTAACTCACATATAAAAACAAATTTATAGACTAAAATATATTTTTTAGAACAAAATTTTAAACTTGTTCATTTTAACATCAGTGAAAGGACCTTGCCAAAGTTAAGGGCGATTTTCAGATTACTGTTTTCCAATTCAATGCATACTAATATTTTTGTGAATGATTTAGCTTATTTAGTTTTATATGTTATTTTACCCATCCGCACTATCTTGCCACTTATTTAAGAGAGAAACATATGCCTACTTAAATTGTGCCGTGAAACTTATTGTTAACACATTGAGGATGTTTTTACCCATCTGCAAATGTGGGAAGGTATATAGGAGGCAGTCATCTGGAACCTGGACCAAACCCCACTCCCTTCTTTCTTTCAGTTCTGCATTGCATGTTGTGGTCTTTGTCTCTTTCCCCCAATGTCCTAGAAGTCAAGGGCTAATAAAAACAACTGCGATGGACAACCAGCCCCACCCAAGGGCAGGTGTGAGTTAGACATTCCGACCACCCTGGCACTCTTCAGAACAACCCCTCTGCCCAACAAGACTTCTGGAAAAGTCACTCAGGACTGCTTCCTTGGGGTCCCTCCTCACCCTTTGGCCCAACCAGATCTGGATGCAGTAAGTTGGAAGTTGAAACAAACTGGGAAAACTCAAAGGGTCAGAGTGAGGAGGTTGTGTTTCACATGAGAATAAGAGTGTATCTGGGAGAGGAGGCCTATGGGCGACAGGAAGAGAAGCTCTGGGCGTGATCTGGTCCTCCGTGACCCCAGAGTTAGATTCCGGCAGAGGCCTGAGAATGTGGAACCGGGCACACGGCCATTTCCTCTGTAAGCCACTGGGTCCAGTTTGCGTTTATCTGTAAGCAAATACTCAAATGATTCCGTCTGACTCAGAATGTTGTATATACACTGCATACACACATGCGCACACACGCATGCACACACAGTACATGTGTTGTGTTGTGTACATACAATAGTCCTCCTTTACAGGCAGTTGCACTTTCTGCATTATCAATCACCCTCAGTCAACTGTAGTCTGAAAATGATAAATACAAGATTACAGAAATGAACAATTCATAAATTTTAAATTGAAAATACAACATAAAGAGTGCAGTCCCAAGTCTGAGCAGGGTGGATGTGTAGACCTGGGATGGGGAGATCTGGCAGGAGAAAGGTCGCCGATGGTGTATGCGGGGTCGCCTTTGTTCTGCCTGCCAGACGGGCTTCCCCTGCAGGTTCCCTGTGGTTCATTGTGGTGGAAGCACAAGGATACTGGGCTGAGGCCTCCGGTGTTAGTCTGTCGATTTGTAAATACAACTGATTTTTGATCTTCCTGGTGATAACAAATCTCCTCTCCGTGGAAGATGGGTAATGCTTAACATTCCTGGAAGGACTGATTTTGGAAACATGTTTACGTGGTCTTTGGGAGCGTGGCTGTACCAGTTCATCCAGAGGAGTCCAAAGTTATACCCAGAGGTGTCACAGGTGATCATATTAGGGAGTCCCTAGCATTTCTCATGCCCCCCCCACCACACCCCTTGCAAATCCACTAGCTGGTTCAGTGACTGGACCTCTGATAAAGAGAAAGCATTGATAAGAATTGTAAGAAACAAATATTACAGTACCCCCAAAACGATGACTCCTGGATTATCACCATAGAGAAACAGCACGAAGAAGGTCAGCCCAGGCAGGTAGTACAGGATGGAAAAATGTCACAAACACACAGTAGAGGCTCTTGGTCTTTTGGATGCAAACCGGAAGGCTGGAATCATGGGGACCCAAAAGGATATAGGTCTGTCCTCTTTGCATAGCTTCCTTTTATGGAAGGGAGTTCACTGCAGTCAGAAAGGACTCTGAGAAGATACTGGATCCACTCTTTCACCCACAGACATGATTTTTAAAAAGCTTTAATAAGCTCCAGAAAAAGGAAGCTCTTGAGTTGTGTGGTGAAGCACCTTTGGGGCACAGAGCCTGGGCTTGTGTCTAGGCTCAGTTACTCACCAGCACTATGACCTTGGGCAATGCCTTGACCTCTTCTTGCTTTGGTTTCTTCATCTGCATAATAGGGATAATTATTGCAATGGGTTTTATGAAGATTAAACAAATCAAAGCAGGTCACTACTTTGAACAGCGACTTGCATGTAGAAAAGTACCCCTGACTGTAGGCCGTCGTTTATTTTTATTAGCAGCGCCTCTTTATAGTTGTTGATGGTTTCAAGTTTTCATTTTTAACTTCTTTTTGCTGAAACTTTAGCACATTTTCTGTTTCTCTCAGCTCATACATAACGGGAATGACTGACCGTAGTTACTGAGGGTGAGAGCTGGAAGGGCCCTAGGCTGTATCAGCTCCCCCTTCCTCACCTTATAAATGAGCATGGGGAGGTGAAGTGATGATCTCAAGTTCTCACAGGGCAGAACTTCGTTTTAAGTGCAGGTCCCAGTTTCTTTTCTATTGTGTAATAACTGTTCACATGCCACAATTCAACCACAATTCAACCTTGCCTAATTTCTCCAAGACTTACTCAGGATACCTTGGAAACAAACCAGGTGTGTGACCCTGTGGGAAGGGCTGATCAGTGCTGAGTATAATGATATTGTCATTCTTATGATCTTCTAGCACCTCATTGGCTTTATTTATTTATTTTTTTAATCCTAACCTGAGCATATTTTTTTTAGTGATTTTTAGAGAGGAGGGAAGAAGGAAGGGAGGAAGAAGGTGGGGAGAGAGGAGGGTAGGGGAGAGGGAGAGGGAGAGGGGGGGGGATGGATTGGTTGCCTCTGTATACTCCCTCCCAGACAGGGAATTGAATCTGCAACCTAGGTATGTGCCCTGACCAGGAACTGAACCTGCAGACTTTTGGTGTATTGTCTCTGCGTGGAAGGCAGGCTCTGGCCATTGATCCACCCATTGTTCAGCAGAGACAATCAGAGGCACTTCCATGGGGACAAAGGGCAGGGAGCGAGGAGCAGGGTCCCTAATGAGTGGGGTTTACTTAGGTTGAGATGAGCCTTTCTTCTTTCACTGGTAGCATGTACTGAAGACCTGCTGAGCGTGATGTTAGGTGCTCGTTGGAATGCCAAAGAACGTAGGGAAGGGTTGAGGTTGCAAGGAATTTCTTTAGAAAGAGGTAGGCAGCAAAGACAGCTCTCTGGAGTTCTTTAGGGCTCTATACTCCCACAACACAGGGGAGACTTCTTACTCTTCAAACCACAAAGGCACTCACTATAAGGTGCTCAGCTTGGCTGGAGTAGAAAGATTTTCCAGCTGACTGGAGGGGAAAAACTGGAGGGGAGAAGGTGTGTGGGCTGCAAATACACAGCAGTAGAGTGCTCCCCATGGCAACCAGGTGTCAGGGAGCAGTGGAAAGAGTTCTTGACCAGGAGCTGGGGAACCTCTGTCCTCTTGGCTTTGCCACCAGCTGGTTGTGTGATGGTGGGAAGGTCACTTAATTTCTCCATTCCTCAGTTTTTACATCTTCAGTAGAAAAGTTTGAACCAGGAGGTGATTGAAGTTTCTCACTGTTCCAATGCATGTATGAGTATGTGTGTGTGAGTGTGTGTGTATGTGTGTAAGGGGTTGGGCTGTAGGGCAAAGGGGGCATCCTTCATACAGAAAACACACTGATGGTTTGGACGCTGATCAATGGACTAGCTGTGAACTCATTTTTAAGTGGATTTTGACCACAGAGGAGGGTTACTGCTGCTGTGCCTCATCTCTGCTTTAACGTACAGTGTCTGCTATACTGGCCCCTTTGTGGTTCTGTGTGTCCTTATTTGTAAACTAGGTGCATGAAACCCTTCTTTTCCGCCTTAGACCACTGGGGCAGTTAACACCCTATCAATCACTCATAAGGGTAACACGTGCTATGCAAACACAATTTAGGTCTTTATGCAACAGGAGGCCTTGGACATGGCAGAGCTCATGACACAGCCGTTTCCTCCTTGGCCTTGTCCCCGTGGATGCCGACTTTACTTCTCACTGTCTCTGAGCAATCCTGCTCACTTCTGTCAAGTGGTGGGTGGAGAGGGAAGCCGCCTCTGAGGCTTACCCTAGGCATACCCAGGTGTCCTGGAGGATGAATCTCTAAAGCTTTGCTAGGAATTTTGAAGATACTCCAGCTTTTACCCTGGCTGGTGTGGTTCAGAGGATTGAGTGCTGGCCTGCGAACTGAAGAGTTTTTTGATTTCCAGTCAGGGCACATGACTGGGCTATGGGCCAGGTCCCCAGTTGGGGGCGCTCGAGAAGCAACTGATCCGGGTATTTCTTATACATCAATCATTCTCTCCTTCACTTTCTTTCTCCCTTCCCTTCTTTCTAAAAATACATAAAATATTTTTAAAAAGACATTCCAGCTTTCTCCACAGGTGCTCCACATTCCCCAGGTTTATCTGTGGCTGGCTTCCCAGAGACGAGGAAAAAGCAAGAACCTCACTGAGGTGCATACATGTTTTACTTCAGTGCCCCAGTCTGCTCGGCCGGTTTCTAGAGACACATGGGTCTGGAAGTGTGGATGAGGCTGCAGATTCTCTCCTGAGGCTGCTGGGGTGGATTCATCACGCGGATCAGTGGGAGAAAGGAGCCACCCAGTTTGCATACTGTCCTTTTATGGCTGGGAAGAGCCACTCATCAGCTCGTAGAAGGTGCTCACGTCAGTGGGGAGAGAAGGCAGCAGGCGCAGCGTTCCAGCGCCCATGTCCTATTTGTCAGCGATCCAATCCTGCCATCTTCCATTTCGCGTTTTAGATTTTGACCTTTTTAGGACTGCTTCCTCCCCACTCTGTGCTAATCAACGGAATTCTGTTACTTGCTCTCGAAAAATGAAAGTTTGAACTATTCGGGAAAGAGCTCTTAGCAAGATAAGAAGAAAAGAAATTGGCTCTTTCCCCAAGTTACAGAAAAGCTGGTATTATTATATGTCATAAAGCAGGACATTAAAATATTATTTCTAACAGAAAAGTCTGGCAAACACCCAGATTCCAAGTAGTATTGTACCATCCCTGCCCACCTCCCGGCCTTTGTTGAGCTGTGGCCTCATTGTAACCTTTCTCAACCCCCTGGTTTGAAATACATATTTTCCCCGGCCACCCTGATGGCATATTTTGTCTCCCTGTAAATCTCTTACATGGCAATCATCACCATCTAACGTATATTTTACTTTGTATTTACTTTCACGAAAATAAACTCATGGGCTTCTCAGCACCATATACCTAGGTATCTAGAAAGGCACCCAGCACATGGTAGGTGCTAAATAAATTGCTATTGAATGAATAAATCAAAGTTATAGTCTAGGAAAGCAATTTTAACCTCCAAGAGTCCATACTTTGCGTTAGTTATCTTTCTTAGTAATTTGTTGCCCTAGCAATATATTTGTACTGACATTTCTTTTTCTGAAAGTTATAAATATTCATGAAGTTTTTGTTCTTAAGCCAGCAAAGAATAATTAAAATTTCTTATTCTCCCGCATGTGTGCAGGTAAACAGAAAGCTTATGGCTGTTCGATTTCTTATTTAAACACAGAGTGTAAATAGGAAATCTACAAACGATTGCATTTTGGCTTGATTTCTTTTGTACTGTTGCCAGGTTTTTTTCTGTTGAGTGCAGCATGGTGGAGGCTGGCTGTTCCTCGGGAGCCCTTGAGAATCCCAGGTACACGCTCAGAGGACCCCTTCCGTGTTTGATACACGCTGCTGCACACTGCCACCGTCCATAATGCATTTGTGTACGTGTCAGTTGCTAAAAACAACAAGAACCCAGAGATTCTGTGCTGCTTTTTTGTTTAGGAAAACATGTCATTGTGACTTTGGGTTATGCAATAGCTTGCCCTAGCATGTCTGTTTGGAGAAAAAGTTTGCAAAATTCCTATACGAAATAAAGTACAAATGTTCAGCTCTTTCTCTGATAGGTTAAGCCTCAGGGCCTGAGGCCTTGGAGAGGGAAGGTGGTGAAGGAGAAAGCCTGCTCTCTCCCCCATTTTATCCCTGCTATGGCTGGGGGCGGGGCGCAAGGAATGCAGGAGTCCTGCTATCTGCTCTCCAGGAGTAAGCTGTTCGGCGTTCTAGAGTACTCTATGAGCAACCCTTCAGACAGTCTTGTTACAGACTTGTTAGCCTTTCCTTGGTGGATAGATGCGGTTTAGGAAAGAGCCTCGGAGGGCAACGTCAGCACCAGTCTTGTGCACTACTGCACTCCTAGCAACCAGCACAGTGTAGGGCACATAGTACTCACTCACTAAATACTTCCCTCGTTCATTCAATGCATTTGCTGAATGCCCATTTTGTGCCAGATTTATTCTAAGTGCTGGAGTGAAGGCAATGAAGAGAACAAGCAAAACTCCCACCTTGTGGAGCCCTATTCCAGTGGAGAGCTAGACAACAAATAAATAAGCAAGTAAAATATGGAGCATATCAAATGGTGATAAATGCTATGGAGGACAATTAAGCAGAGAGGAGGGGTGATATTTGCTGGAGGAATAAAAAATTGTCCTGACAAAAAAAATCATAGAGATGCATAATCCTGTCACTTCAATTAATATGTGAGGGCAATGCATTGAATTGAAGAAGAGTGAAAAAGAATTCTCAATTCTGGAGATTCTTTGCCGCATCAGTGTGCACATCTCAGACAGGATGCACATCCTGTCTGAGAAAGTTTGGTTGGAACTCAAGTCTCTCCTTTGCATGGTGGCTCCTGCCCCTTAAAGCATCGCAGTGCTTTCTGATGTCAGTTTGCTTATTTTGAATGCAGAGAACTGTGGACAACAGCTACTGGGGCCTAAAGCTGTCTTGGTATAAGTGATAATTAAGCAGAGAAAATGGAAGAGGCCAACTCAGACACTTTGTCTCAGCATCCCAATATGGATGGGTGGTCAAGTTAGCAATTCTATGGACCTGCCAGACACCCACGGAGTTTCTCCAGCTCTCAGCTCACTAGCCCCACACCCCTAGACCTGCCATTCTAGGCAGGCCCCTGAGAAGCAAAGGAGAAGGCAGTCAAAGCATTAGCGCCCCAGAGACTCTAGGGAGTACCACAAGGTATCGCCTTTGACATGCATCAAAAGGGAGAGGTATGTGGGTTATTTCCCCTGTCATGGCCCCCAGAGAAAATCTGCATACATAGGAGGGGTGCTCAGGAAGTGAGTGGCAGGGGGCTGGGTAGCACTGTCTTCCTTCAGGCAAGGGAGTGAGGCATCTCTGGAGAGCAGCCTGGAAGCTGAAATTGCAACTGGTGTTTTAAATTGGGGGAGGGAGAGTTGGGAGGTGGAAGGAGTTAGATATTTCTACCCCACCCTCTCTTCTGGGGACTGGCCAGGGGGTCAAAGGCAACCTCTGCATCACACAGATGACCGGACTTCTCACACTTGTTCCCCGCTGTTCTTTAATTCAGATATTGTTATAGGTGATGCATTTCTTTATTATATCCCACAGACCCTAGCCCAGTGCCAGGACAGGCAGCCTTTGACTAGGCCCAGCTCCTGGCCCTGCTTCTGTAACCTTCAGTAAGTTACCTAGCACTCCCATCTGTAAGACAGAGCTGAGAATGACAACCTCATGGGGTTGCTATAAGGATTAAGTGAGTCCACGCCTGCAAAGTGGTTGCGTCCTTATGTGATGGTTGCTGGGGGAGGTGGAGGAGGGTATGGGGGGGAATAAATGGTGGTGGAAGGAGGCTTGACTTGGAGTGGTAAACACACAATGCAGGGTACAGATGATGCGTTGTGGGATTGTGAACCTGAAACCTGTGTAATTTTGTTAACCAGGGTCACCCAATAAATCCAGTAAAAAGGGAAAAATAAAAAAATATATAAATAAAAGATGAAAAAAGTGGTTGCATCTTATTGGCACTCAGTAGTTTAGTTCACCTTTTCCTTAATTATTCCACCGTACGGTTTGCTCTTTCCTAGTTGTAACATTTATTGTAGCTGTATGTGCCATGCAGTTGACCTGCTTTGTATCACTAGCTTTTTACAACAACACTGTGAAGTTGGAACCCTTGTCATCATCATTTGAAAGATGAAGAGATACAGATGATTTTAGAGGACAGTGGGAAGCTTATGTCAGGCTCACAAGATCGCAGAGTTAGAGAACACTTGACGGGTCATTTGGGACCACTGCTCCATTGT
The DNA here is from genome assembly GCA_004027475.1 of Anoura caudifer. Lineage (NCBI taxonomy): Eukaryota > Metazoa > Chordata > Mammalia > Chiroptera > Phyllostomidae > Anoura > Anoura caudifer. The sequence continues at coordinate 9,509 of PVKU01001936.1, read as the reverse complement.
CCCAGTTTCCTGACAGATGGTCACAGAGCATCAGTTTGAACAGGTCTGGTGACAGGGGCAGAAGCCGGTTGCTCCTCATTTAGGATGCACCTTGGAGATGGCCTCCTCTGTGGTTGCCCCACTCCCCTGAATTGAGTGCTGTGTTCCAGAGTCTGAAACCCGCTGCCCTCCATCACCAGCTGTGGAAAGTTGGGCAGGTGTTTTAGCTCTTCTGTGCCTTTGTGTCCTCCTGTGTAAGTGGAGATGATAATAGAAATGCATTGTAGGGTTGCCGAGAAAATTAAATGATAGAACACATGTAAAGAGCTTAGAATAGTGCCTGGCATATAGTAAGCACTCAGCGGATGTTAGTTGTTATACAGCTGACATAAGTTTTATGGATTTGCCCATTACTTTTGCTTTTCCTCCACAGACACATTTTCCCAGTCTCTGTCAGAGGACACAGTGGGTCTCTTCCTAGGAATCTGCCTTGCAAGCCTTGGAATACCATGGTACCAAAACTGTGCCAACATCTGCATAACCAGCTTCCTTCCAAACGTTCTTTTTTCCAAAGTCATCATCACAAACTGGGAGAAGAATTACACCCTTTCGGTCTCAGAGATGCACTTCAGTTTCCTGCCTAGCACTGATTCAAAGATGAACGACTGGATGTGAATAGCAGGTAGAGGGCTGGAGGGGTCATGACAGGGTCTGCGTGGTAACTTGTATATATCCCAGGAAGGTGGGGTCTAAACTCCCTCCCCATAATGTAGGGCTCAGGGTGCCTGATCTGTATGTGGATCTCGGAACCTGATTTTATCTAAAGTCAGAGTAGATATACAGAACCTTGAGACAGTTCCACCAAGGAAACCATCCAGCCGAGTGGGGCAGTATAGGTAGGTACAGGCCAATGCTGGAATCAGGACACTAGGACAGAGTGAGTAGGTTTGAGTTGGAGAGTTGAAAAGAGAGATTCCCTGAAATGTAGCTCTTTGGGGAGACATATAATAAGGGGCCTTGACCGGGGTGGTTCAGCTAGTTGGGCATCCTCCCGCAAAGAGAGGTCACTGGTTTGATTCCTGGTCAGGGTACATGCCTGAGTTGTAGGTTCGGTCCCCAGTCATATGAGAGGCAACCAATTGATGTTTCTCTCTTGCATTGATGTTTCTCTCCCTCTCTTTCTCCATCCCTTCCCCTCTCTCTAAAAATAAATAAGTAAAATCTTTAAAAAAAAAAGGATAAGGAAGAAATTCTCCAGGTTTTATTTCTAGAACATACAGACGAATTCAAGAGGTAGAAAAGGAAGGGAGGTCAAAAGGCCACATTCAGTCAGCAATCATCCATACGGTGCAGAATGCCAGGGGTTGAGCCTTGCCTTCCCTGTTGGGCAGCACGGCACGCAGTGCATGCGTTGATGCTGAAGGAAGGCAGTCTCCCCGCCTTCCCAACCCCGCCTCTTGTACAACATCTAGAGCCATGGTGTATATGGTTGGGAGAAACTGGACACCTGTCACCTGTAGTCATACTTGGGAAAGGGCCCCTTTAATCTGTGCCTTGAGTACTTTGGGTGTGTGGCCAAATCTTTTATGAAGCTTAAACAACAACAACAACAACAACCGTTAAGAGTACACAGTGAACGCTACAACTCCTGACTTGGCTCCGTCTCCCCTCTCTCCTGCCCCACACTGGGCCACACTCCACGGGAGGTTGCCTACGGGAGCGTGGGAGCCTGAGGGAGAGGCTGTAATGTCAGCCTTCTCTGGCCCCAATTTCTTAAACTCTTTACTAAGGAGAAAATCATGATCTTGTTAAAACTGCTGTTCTGCATTAATCTCTATGGTTTTCGAGCTGCTCATAAGTGGGCCAGCAGTAGGGTGGTAGTCCCTGGCACAGTAGTAAACTCCTTCATCTTTCTCTGATGCTTTAAGGATCTCAAGCACAGCCTGGTTGTTTGAGTTATCAATGTAAGCTCGGAACTTGTTCAAGAAACCAGGGCCGTATATGCTTCCTTCTCGATGTATGTAAGTCATTGTGTTACCCTGGGTCCTCCTGTACCAGCTGATGTAGTAGTTATTGATCATTTCTTCTTCCATTGAGTACCTGAGGGTGGCAGACTCCCCAAAGGACACAGTCACTACTTCATCTTGAGACACCAACACCGCTGCTGACATGGCTCCTGGGAGAAAAGTTGTGAGAGGGGCTCAGTGAGGACTGGGACCAGATCTTTGAGTAAGGAGCCCTGTCCATGGGCTCCAGGCCCTGGCATTCTTGATGCCTTGCGATCGCTCAGTCTGACTTGGTCGAGGCTCCAGGATCTGCCTTACCTGCCCAGAACAGGGTGACATGGATGAGCAGGCAGGTCCTCTGCATGGCTCTGCTCGGACAGCTCTGCCTCCCAACTCACCCTCTGCCCCGGCCCTCCTCTGAGTCCGCACCTTCACTGTGACACATTTGTGCCTGAGGAAACCAGCCTCTGTCGACAGCTGTTCTGTTCCCCGAGAGGGCTTTTAGCCAATCACAGGAGTTTCACAGAGCCTGTGGCCTGTTACTGGGATGACAACACCCCCTTTAAGATTGATAATGTGGTCCAGATAAGTAAGGCCAATTGAGAAAAGGTTAAGAGAGCTTATGTGATTGATAACAAGATTTCTGCTTCCTGCCTTAGAAGTTAAGCTTGATATTATTGCTCCATTTTAATGTCAGATGTATTTGGTATATGCTTTCTGGTGATGTCACAGCTAATGTCAAGAAGAATTATTGATATTTACAGCTATAATCAAAAGAGCCATCAAACGAGGAGATAGATGGACTACCGGTGTTGTAATGATTTTTGCGTTTACTGCAAACTCCCTCCAGGCAAAGTTGGACAAGGGTGATCCACCCAAGTGTAAATGAGCAAGCCAACGGAGTATTGTCTCCAAATCTGAGCCAGTTCTCTGATTTTTATTGAGCTCATCTATCTTTTCTGAAGGTAGGTCACCTATGTTGAATTACAGAGCCAAATACTGTGAAAATCTTGGAAATCAACACTACTTTCCAGCTTATGACAGCCTGACTTCACCTGTTTTCAAAACAGAGGCATGTTTGAGCTTTTGGGACCTGCACTTTTGAATTTAAAAAGATCTATAAAATTTTGAAATAAACAGGTAAATTAATAATGGAAACTTGAGGGTACAGCAGAAGCTGGGAAAGGGGTCCCTTGGTATGCAAAGAAGCAGGAGCAAAGGCCGCACCCAATGTCTGAGGATGGGTGCAGGACCTAAATTCCCATGCTGGTGGAGGAGAGACCCACCTAAACGTTCTTGCTTCTCCCCATGTGACTGGGACCAGGCTGGCAGGAAGAAATTCAGATGGATGCAAACTCAAGTTTGCTTGACCTCATGGCAGTTGCTCTCCCTACCCTTGAGTGATCTCACTTACCCAACTGCCCATCTCACCACCGTCGCCAGAGAACCATTAGCAAGTACTTAAGGTGGTCACATTCTCTGAAACGACAAGTTCCATCATCAGTGTCCACTTGTTGAACACAATGATGCCCATTCTCTGTCTGTAGTTCTTTGAAAGTTGCTGAGGGCAACTTCTCTGGACTTACATATTTGATATTTTTAATTAATTAATTAGTGTTTAAGTCCTCACCTAAGGATATGTTTATTGATTTTAGAGAGAGGGTAAGAGAGTAAGCAACAGGGAGAGAGAAAGAGAGCGAGAGGGAGAGAGAGCATTGATGTGAGAGAGAAACATCGATCGGTTGCCTCCTGTACTTGCCCTCACCAGGCACTGAACCTGCAACCTAGGAATATGCCCTGACCAGGAATCAAACTGACAACATTTTGGTTTTGGGATGACACTCTAACCAACTGAGACACCTGACCAGGGACATACTTAGTCTTTTTATATCAGGTTGCCTAGCTCTTGGCACATCCTCTAATCCAGTCACTTTTGCTAGACACCAGTCCCTGAAGATTCAGGGATAAATGACAGATGTTGTCTCTCCTCTTATGGAACTTACATTCTAGCATGAGACCTAGCCATCAGTTAATGCATAATTTGCATAATGAATTCCTCCACTGCAGCTGTGCTAAGTACCTCGTAGAAGCAGCAGGATTATGAGAGCATGTTACTGGGGCTAGGATCTGGTATGGGGAGGCTTCCCTAAAGAAGTGGCTTTGCAAGCTGAGATTCAAAAGCAAAAGTTACCCAGCAATGCTAGGTGGTGTCATTTTGTCCCATCAGGTCTACTGTATTTCCTACTCTAGGAGTCTGACCTTAATGGACAGCACCCACCTGGTTCCCTCGATCTCTGGTATCCCATTTAGTCTGGCCAGTGGGAGGTACCATCAGGAAACTGGAGAACAGGAGGAGGGTGAGGTATGGCGTTACGACCCCACAGTCCTTGCCAGGCAGCAGGCTGGCGGAGGCTGCTTTCCTCTGCTGGGGCCTGCAGCTTCCCTCCTCTACCTGCAGCATCCGGTAAGGGCTCCTCCATGCCGCGCTTCAGGCTTCGGGTGGCAGTAGCCTCTTTGTTGTCAGACCCAAGATGTTACACCTTTTTTTCTTTTTTCTTTTGGTTTCCCACAACCCAGCTGCATTAGTTTCCTTAAAAATACCACAAACTGGGTGGCTTTAAACAATAGAAATCGAATGTCTTGCAGTTCTGAGGCTAGAAGTCCAAAATGAAGGTGCCAGCAGGGCCGCATCTTCTCTGAGACCTGCAGGGAACCCTTCTCCGTCCCTTCCCAACTTCTGGTGGTGCGCTGCTCTCTTGAGTGTCTCGGGCATGGCTTGTGGGTGTGTCACTTCAGCTGCTGGCTTCCTGGTCATGGGGTGTTCTCTCTGTGTCTCTGTTTTCACATGACCAGTTCTTATAAAAAGGTCCATCCTATTGTATTTGGGGCCCATTGCACTGCAGCCTGACCTCATCTTAACTAATTGCATCAATTTCAATGGCCGCATTTCCAAATAAGGTCAATTCCCAAAGCTACTGGAGGTAAAGACTTCAGCATATTTTTTTTTTGAGGGACATAATTTAATCCATAACACTTGCCCATACCTTTGTAAATGCCCATTTCATTAGATTCTCTCCAATCATAACTTGAAGACCCCCTGTCTCCTGCTGCGACTCTACCTGATATACCAGGTATAATGGGGCATGTGTAGAAAAGAAATTATTCTATATAAAAAGTGAGGCTATGTTAAAAAAAAAAAAGCCCTGAGGCAGGAGGAAGTGCTGTGGGCTTAAAGCTCCCCAAGTATCAAAAGAACCATTAGCTGGGCTCAAAGAAGCCTGTCTTCCTGGATAATTACTGTTGAACTCTTCCAAATTAATCAGAAAGCCGTTCTGAAAAATCCCAGGAATGTACTTATGTTTATGACTGTGACTTTTATCTGCCATTGGTCAGAGGCAGTTTTTAAAGTTGATTGCTAATGGGCAAAGCAACCTTCCTTTAGGCCTGACCAGAAATGAGTCAGCATTAATAATAAATCAAAGCCGGAGGTAGAAGACAGTAGTGGGGAGGGAGCCAGTTATGATGTGGAGGAAGCTTAGGGAAGAGCGTGGCTTAGGTGCGCCATGCCTGGTCCGGGAAAGTCAGGACGTGTCTCAGGCCCTTGGTCTTTCTGGTCACGGGGCAAGAGCAAGACCGCACTTGAACGCAAATGCAGCCCGTCTCGGGGGTCCCCCAGGGCAGAAGGTAGCAAAGTGCGCCAGGGCCCCGCCCTTGAACTCTACCTTTCTCAGGCTCGGGCAGGCCCTGCTCTTTGTGCTGGTTCTATGTCAAGGCCAGCAATTAGGCCGCAACTTTCCATGACCTGGGGGAGGCCTGTTCTTTCACATAATTTTTGAGGAGAATTAATGTTTCTTTTCACTCTGTGAGGAATAAATGAGGTGATACTTGCAAACCCTTGGCTCATTGCTTGGCTGTTTGTTAGTTTCCTCCTTCCTTGATATCTTTTTATAAAAATGAGGATACCTGCCTGAGGCAAAAGCGATTTGGGGAGATTCATCCATCCATTCCTATGACATCCATCAGCTTGCCATTTTTTGACATCTTCCTAATCTTACCTGTTATGAAAATACAGCCTCAAAGCAAGTTCCTGAGGGACCTTCCAGTGAAGATTGCTATCCCCCAGCCCCTCCTTTGCAGAAATTCTGAACTTGCCTTTGTGTATAGTGCTTTACCACATACAAGTGCTGCCTTGCACCTGTTATTGGGTCTGTCTTTACCTCTGGTGTAATCCCCCCAAAGCACTTGTGGAACCCATACTGCTCCTCAGAAGTGCTGGTTGAAGTGAAATGAGTTTTTCTGCCCAAAGGATGTCTGGCTGGAATGTGAGTTGCTGTCTACGACCTAAAAGGAGAACTAAGGGAGACCAGTGAGATCATTCCCAAGATCATGGCCACAGGAAGGACCTCAGGCCTTCGGGTTGTGGCTTTAAAGACAGACTATATCATTACAGGAACTTCTGTCCCCTTCAGCCTGACCAGAGAGGGGAGGCCTAAGAAAGACCCTGCTGACCCTACCATGAACTGCCACCTCGCTTCCTGCTTTTCCGCGAGGGTAAGATGTCTAGAGATAGCGGTGAGGCTGAGGTAGTTAATATTTCATTTTCAGGACCACGGTGCTGCTCAGGGACCCCAGGCAAATCAACCAACAGATTTCATGGCACTGGAGGAAGATGTGTTTATTGGCCTCATTGAGATCAGGAGGAAGAGTGAATGATCTGAGGTGTTAGGGGCTTTAGCAAGCCCTTGAAGTCATGTTTCTGCCTTCACTTCCCACAGCCTCAAGCAGAGAGCTGCCTTTTCTGTTCTTCAAGTGAGTTCCTTGAACTCATCCATTTCACAGAGTTTTCACAGACTGTTAAGAACAGGTAGCTGAGTAACCCTACCTTTGCCCCGACAAGCCTCAGACAGAATATCACCTATAAGACTGTGCTGGACAGGGTTCTGGAACTTGGGGGTCTTCTCTTTTCATGCCTCCTCTAGTTTTCAAGAGGGAGTTATACATACCTCTTGAAAGTACAGTGCCTCAGAGACCACTGTACTTAGGCTTGGAAAATCTAGATTTGCATCTGACACCATCCTTACTGCAAATCCCTTAACCTCCCCAGGCCTCAATTTTCTAAACAATAAAATGGGGATACTATTGCTTCATGTGGCCATGAAATAATAGGCGGGAGTGCAACTTGTGATTGATTTGCAGTTAGACTGGCACTGACCAGCAGTTAGCCAGCTGACCAGTGTGGAAGGTGGGAGGGGCAGGACTTGGTTTGTGACCTCTCTGGAGGCACGGGAGGGGCACCATGCATAGGGTAGCACAGTAATAAGTCCCCTCCTCTTTCACGGCAGTTTTAAGAATCTAAAGGGAGAATTGGCTTCTATGAATAAAGTTGCTCAGGGTCATAGAAGTCTCCTAGTTGGTATACAAAGTTCAGGGAGCCATCTTGGTTCCTCTCATACCAGTATATGCTATGGTTGTTCAGTTATCATCCTGTCGTTTGGCACTGCAAAATTTTGATTCTTCTGAAAGGAATAAACATCTCTTGTTTCTCCAACAGGCATCTGGCTGATTCCTAGAACACAAAATTAAGGTAAAAGGAAGACAGAAGAATTGAGGAGCCATGTCGGTGTATCGAGAGACTGAAGTATCAGTGTGGGATTACGGAGCCACCTTCTACTTCAGTCTTTCCACCAACTCTCCAGAGTAACTTTGTCAGGGGAGTCATTTATTCATTCACCCAGCGACTGGGCAAACATCCCCTGGCTTCTATGGTGTGTTCAGGGCTGGGCTGGGATCTGCGGGGTGACAAGGTTTCAGGCTCTCTGGGGCTCCCCTGGCCCAGGAGCTGCAGGGCCTGCTCTGATGCTCTAAGGCTGCTCCTACCTATACAGTCAGGAAGCAGGAGGAGTGAGCAGACCTACTGCATGGCTCCCGCCCAGTACCGAAGGGGCTCTGCTTCTGGGGCAGGCTCCTGGCCCTTTCTTCCGCATCTCAGCCTTCAGCGTCTCAGGGACTGGCCTGTGGGCTTGCCAACTGATGATGAGGAAAGGAAATGAGCCCGAATCAGCAGATGTTCTGCCCCCAGAGAATAGCTTCACCTATTTGTACAGATGGTATGGGGCCTTTTTCTTTCTGCTGCAAATGGCAGCAGCCCCCTTCTAGATCGAGTCCAAATTTTTAGCAAGGGAATTATTGATATTTAGCTTCAGACAGCTTTTAATGGTTCTTTACCCTGTTTTTGGAAGTTCTTTTTATTATTTGTTGCAATAGATTTACTCTGGATCTTTTATTTTTGTAACAAGAGAGCTGCTTCTTGGGAAGGGAGATAGACTTTGCCAAAATACCACTCTTCCACGGGACAAGAGCCCATGACTGTCACACAGAATTTAACAGAAAATGTTGCATTGATGTAATTCTGAGTAGCAGTTAAGTGCCTCCTATTGTACTCTGCCTGTATTAAGCACCCTATAAATGTTGATGCTGGACTGAAGAAAACACAGCCCAAAATAAACACAATTGGAAGACAAAGGAAGTGGAATGGGCAATGCTAATTAGATGAGAAAAAGCAAAGTTAAAGCATGGAAAAAAGGCTTAATAGCGTATTATAGAATTATCTACTGAAAGAACAAAGTAGAACAAACTAAAAATAAAAAGGAACTATAACAGCTTAGATCAGAGGAATGTGCAGGGAGAGAAAAGCTGGAGAGGTAATTAGGATAATTATCTCGGTGCAGTGGCTCTCAATCTTGGCCGCACATTGGGATCACCTGGGGAGTTTTAAAAACTACTGAAGCCTGCATGCTGCCCCAAGAGAGTCTGATTTAGTTGGGGGTGGGGTCTGGGCAGCAGAATTTAAAAAAAGCTCCCTAGGTAATTCTGATATGCAGGCGAGTTGATGACCACTGGGTAAGAGATCATGTAGTGCACAAGGCTTATGACATGTTGTCTTCAGCCGACAAGACAAAGCCTGTGGCCAGGTGTCATCTGTGACTGGGTAAGTCTGCCAGTCTTCTGCACCTTATCCTTTCTCTAGGACCAGCATGGACTCTCAGTGGCTCTCCTCCCCGGTGACTGCTCACACTGGTCTCTTACAAACCAGAGGGCATGAGAGCCTGCTTCGGTCAACATGAGCCATCTCCTTGCTCCCCTGAGCTCCTGCAAGTGCTGGGTACTTATTGGGTGCTTAGTAAATATTTGCTTGGTGTTATGGTCCTTGTCCTCTGGGTCCTTCTCTACTGATTGCAATGGGCTAAGTCTATGGTTCTTGGTTCCTCCTCTTAATGCTACCCTGACTTTCAAGATCCAAACTCTGCCCTCTTCAGCTCCCTTCTGAGAGGTAGAATTCAGCCAGGGGGATCTGCTAGCTGTGATTCCTTAGGCTGGACAACACATTACTGTTTGTGTGTGAGATGACTGTAGCCCGCATCACACCAGACCCACAGAATGGTGAGTTCTTGCTGAATTTCAACTTTGTGTTTTCTCCTTTCCTCCCTCTCCCCTTTTCTCCCTCCATTCCTTCCTCCCTTCCCT